>JACEGR010001838.1:0-149662 GCA_014170235.1 Listronotus bonariensis | reverse complement strand
AATTATTACAAACATGAGAAGTTACTTTGCAGCATAAACGTATTTATTTTATAGATTTTACACAATTTATTTTTAAATTTTACATGAAATATTATGTAAAATTTAAAGAAGCAATAAGTAGTTTTTGTATACCCTTTATTGCAAAATATACATATTTTATTTGTAAATTATAAAGAAATTAGATTTTGTAAATTTTACAAATATTTCTTGCAAATTTGAAAACACTATTTTATTCAACGAATTCCATTTTATTCATGTATTACACGTGGTTTTATGCGGGTTAATTTTTAGGCGATTAAAATTAAAATATGGATTAGAATTATTATACCACATTATTTCTGACACAAAAAATATGTTAGTACTTTGTTTTCCATTTTTAGGCATTATTTCCCTCCAGAGTCCACTTTGTTTATTTTATTAAAAATAAACGATTATCCTCCACACTAAAAATAGTATACAATTTTTTTTTCATTATTAGTGAATAAGGCCAAGAATTTCTCAAGTTTATGCTTATAGGTTATAAATCACCCTGTGGTTTCATTTTCGTAATATACATTTTTATTTACAGGAAAGTATCACATGTGCCCAAACCTTTACTTTTGCGCAGCTCCACCCAACGATGGTAACCTATGCAGATTGTTTGCCCATGACGCAGATTTTTGCCACAAATTACCCTGCAACCTTGATTTTGAACTTGGAACTTTAATGGAACCTTTGGCTGTAGGAGTACATGGTTGCAAAAAGGCTTTGTGTCATGTGGCGATTCCGTGTTGGTTATTGGCTCTGGACCAGTTGGAATTTCCAGTATGCTAGCAGCTAAAGCTTATGGAGCCTCCAGCGTTATTGTCGTGGACATAGATGAATTTAAGTTAAAAAGGCAATGGAAATGGGGGCTGACTGCGCCATAAATATTAAGGATCTTCCCGAAAAAGAAGTCGTGTGCAGAATTCTGGAAATAACTGGCGAACGACCAAACAAGACATTAGATTAGGTATTCTGGCTACAAGAACTTGCGGTCAATTGGTGTTGCTAGGACTTGGAACAGATAACCAGTGCCTACCAATTATGGATGCAATTTATAAGGAAATTGATATTATAGGGGCTATAAGATACGCCAATGATTATCCAACAGCTATAGATATGGTTAATACTGGCAAAGTTAATCCAAGACCTTTAATAACTCATCATTTTAAACTAGAAGATTCTCCTAAAGCATATGAAACCGCAGCTAAAAGAGAGGAAAAATATATTAAGATTGTTATTCATGCTAACCCTACATGGAAACCACCAGCTCAAGATAAATGCCAATAAAGAAAAAAGTGAAAAACTTTTATAGTACAACTATTTTGTCTAGGAAAAAAGGCTAAGAGAAAAGCAAAATATATTAAGATTGTCATTCTTGCTAATCCTAAGTGGAAACGACCAGCCCAAGATAAATGCTAATAAATAAAATAACGAAAAAACTTTTATAGTGGGATTATTATGTCCAGAAAAAAAGGAAGTGTTGCAGTGTTTGTTACATGGTAGCACATGCAGCAAATATTTGTCTTCATTTCTACTGCTTTCATTATAAAGACAAAAGTGATCTAAAAACGAAACAAAAAGCGGAATAAACCAGAACACGTTTTAATTCTGAAACCTGACAAAAACCCAAACATTCACTAAATCAAAAATTTTATAAAAATATATTTTGGCTGCTAGATTATTATAAGCAAATGAAAGAGATAAGGCAACTGAAATAGTTTTAAAATATTTTTTTAACAATACACAATACAGCACGAAGTTGAAACCACCAGTGAGAAACTTAAAACCATAAATATTGAAAAATAAACTAGAAATTACCGAATATTTAATAGATATTACTAAACGCAAATGTATTTATAAATTACAGAATAAAAGAAGATACTAATAAACTTCATTAAATTTGTAAGAAAACCAAATTAAGTCAAGAAAGCTATTATATATATATATATACAGTGCTGCAACAAAAAATGTTAAAAGGAAAATATAAAAAACAAATATCGTTTTACATACATACGTACTAAGTCTGCTATTATATTCAGCGTTTTGTCAATAAGTATTTTTAGGTAAATATATGTAGTATGAAATAGAAGTTTTCTCCTTTTGTACTTTGTTGGTTTAAAAAAAACCCTGGCAATAGTAGCTTATACAGGGCGTTTTTTAATCTTAAGAACCCTTTAGTCGATTTAGATAAAATGTATTACACTTAGTTAATATAAGAAGATGCTTGTAAAGCTCTACCTAGATAAAGATTATTGGATTCAGTGGCGTCTAAGTGGGCACGACAGCCAATAATATTGAGGAAAAAATTAAATTAGCAATTAAAAATCCAACTATTTGGTCTCTTGTATTTTCTTCCTATCTAGCTTCATTTTCGAAAAAAATTAAAGTCACTTTAATTTCCTTTAAAAATTACCCATAGAAAACATGATATAAAACGCAAAAATAAAAATTAAACAATTATTTGTCTTAAAATTAATTAGCAGTTGTAAATTTTTCGGAAATCGGGGTTTCCTTATTTATTACGGTCAAAATTATTCACTTTAATAATTTTGGATTTAATTTTATACTGTTTGTGGCTACTTTTTAAAATTACTCAAAGTTTCCTTAATATTCTTTTTTCGATAACGAAGCAAGACACAAATAAAGTACATAAGACAAAAAAGTTTTGTCTTTTATTGCCTAATTTAGAAAAAATATAAAAACTTCATCAAAAGTCAGTGGCGTAGTTTTTCCTAATAATACTCGCTGTATTGCCCACTAAGATGCCACTGGATCCAAAAAAGATAATCTAGTTATAGCTTTAGAAGCGCTTTATTAGATTAAACATTTCTACCAAATTTTATGTATTTCTGTTAAAGGCTTTTGAAGACATTTAGAAAAATCGGCTTAAAAACAAATAATAAAACGCCCTATATCTAAGGAATGATGCAAGTCCGGACATAGGTTTTTTTTTTCACAAAAAGACATAAAAATTCACCCCCCAAGTTTCGTAACGCGGAAATATCCTGTAATTTCAAACTTCACCTAACTTTTCAACTTATCCTACAAAATTCTAATAATTTAAATATAAAATAATAAATTTACCTTTGCAAATTATTTCCATTAACGTTATTCAAGGAACTTGTCCAAGTGGATACTCTAGCCAGACTTGTTTCAGTTCCAACTTTTTGCAAACTCGGTATGACACCTGAAGTGAAAGTGCTTTGAACACTATTGTTATCATTTCCATATAATGGTAATTCAGGAGTACTGGAACCAATCTGAAATCTCGCCAGTATATCTCCTCGTTTTTTAAAGGAGAGTAGTGGAGAGTCTGTGTTCTGATATTTTGAAATATCTTCGCAGCTATCCATCGAAGCATTTTCTTTTTGTATGCCTCTTTGACAAATTGTTTTTGCCATTTATATAGATTAACGGTTTATGTGATGTCAAACAAACAATCTTACTCATTTTACCTGAAAAAAAACATAAATTGTACTATACAGTGTATCCGAAATTGAAAGGGAATGTATTAGAACATCGGAAACTAAAAGAGATAGAAAAATGGTTTAAAAGGAAAAGTTGTAGCCCATTTAACCGCAAATTTAAAGCTGTTTTAACGATAGCTGTATCACATTTGGTTTTTGAGTCATTAAAAAAAAAAAGAGAAAATGTACATTTTAAAAAAGTGCTGCCTTATATTTATTTTTTTATTAATTTTAGAACCAGTAAAAACATTATTAAAACAACTTTAAGAGCAATGCATCTCTGCTTTAAGATTTAATGTGGAAGACTTTAATAAAGGATTTAGTTAGGTATTGTGAAAGTGAAGACCTTTTTTTGCTCTTCAAAACTATTCACGAAGGAAATAAAGTGTGAAATACTTTAATAAATGATTCACTTTTGTTTTGTTAAAGTGCAAACCTTTTTTAATTTTTTGCAACAGGGTGGAAGCGCGGCAATTTCTCTTTTGCACGGGGTGACAGACCACCCAGGAACGGCACTGCCAGTTACCGAGATATGACAAGACCGCATGTTCAATAAAATTTGGCAACAAGTCTGTTACAAATTTTAAATAGACAGCTTAAGTGGTTTTAAAGATATTTAGGCGCTAATGTACTTTTTGCTGAAAGTAAAGTGTATCATATCTCAGCAAATAATAAAGACAGAGTTTAAAACTATGGAAACCTGATAAATTTGATCCGATAAAAATAAATGGGGCATTCCATTGAAAAACGTATGAAAAAAAAATACGTGTAGCCTAAAATTGGTAAATCTGAAAAAAAAACTGATAATATTATTTAATTCTACATGTCCAAAAAACCTTAGATATTAATTTTGGTAAATTTAGCTTAAGCGGTTTTAAAAATATTTAAGATTTGCGGCACTAACCCAGTATACGTATAATTCACCGGTCAACAAAAAAACATTTTTTGGGTTTGTTTCTGTTCTCATGCTTAAATTCTAATTCTACGCATTAAAAACTCCTTCATTTTTATTTTTAGTTATTAATATTTGCTTTTGTCTAATGCAGGTTAATAAGTAAATTTAATACAAGAAAACTCATAAAAACATAAAAGAAATTAAAAAATATTTACTTTTGGACATTATTTATGATTTTACATTAATATCTTATTGTTTATCACAAAAGTTGCATAAAAAAGGCTTTTATATTGTGATTTTTTGCCAAAGACTTCCTTAGTTTTGGCGGAGAAAAACTATTATATGTGGAAGTCAGACCCAGAAATCGTGTTGATCGGTGTTATGGATACATTTGTGAATTTTTTCAATTTTCTAGACTTTCGCTGAGAAAAAACATTATTTTTTTTTTACTTTATTAAATTAAATTAAATAAAATCAGTACATTTACAAAATTTTACATTTTTTCAAGGGTGTTTTGCTTAAAAAAACATTAATAATATACCAGGTCCACTAAAATAAATTTAATATGGTCAAAATTTAAAAGAAAAATAATTAGAACATAGGTTTTTTTTTAATTTTAAATTTTAAAATGACGTAAGGATTTATACTCTTAAGGATCATCATCTTAGTTTAAAAATTACCGGTAAAGTTTACCCACATATACCATATATTATACACCCTGTATTTTTTTACTGCTTTTTATTTAAAAAATTGCACAAGCTACGTCTACCGCTATTTGACAAGCAGTAAATTAAAAAAATGCCTAAAATACACGGTCCAATAAAAAAAATAAAGCCATAAATTTAAAAAATAATTGGTTGAAAACAATAAATAAATCTCATCCTCAATGCCTACTTACACTCATTATAAACCCCACATTGAATCTATTCAAATCAACACTACATGATTGTCACTAAACAATTGCCGGTAACACATATTTTAGCACTAAATTAATCCATTGTGTTGACCCTCGCCAGTTTTTTTTTAACCACTTTAGGTCTAATTCGTGCCCAAGTTCACTGTAGTTAAGAGAGTCTATAATTTTTATGCGCGCTAGTTTCTAGTCGAACTTCAAGATTTTTTAATGAGTTTCGTCTAGGGCAATTTTTTAAATTTATAATTACCAAATTATCGTCATTTAGAATATTTTAATGGGTGAATTTTATAATTTTATTTAGACTTTTTCTAACAGTTAGTTTTTTTCCTAATATTCTCGTGGAAAACAAGACTTATTAAACCAAAGTGTGTAAGAATGTTGTTTAAAAAATTTTAAGATGCGTTTCCATATCTACAATTAACAATCTACGTATGCAATCTCACTCTGCAAAATGTAATTGGTTTTTAATAAAATAAAAATTGATATTTATGTTTTTACTTTTCTAAGACACTCATTAAAAACAAAATATTTCTAACTCTTGCGTAGTGTCTTTCCCGCACTTAAAGCTTATAGTCCAAGAGTCCATGAGTTAAAAGTTTGTTAGTGTGTGTTCCCAACATAGGTAGAAGTAATGATTAGACTATGAAGTTTGATTTATAGTAGCTTTGGCAGGTACCCAGTACCAAAGATTAATAAATTGAAACTTAACTTTTATCATTTTGTTAAAGTTGAATTTTAGATATGTTACTTGGGCACCTATTAGAAAATATTTTCTCAGTCGCCAAACAGTTTCGACGGTTCCATCCTCTTGGCAGACAAACATTTTGGGGCGACCCAATTGTCCGTCCAAAGTTTGTCAGTGCATACTCTTTACTCCCCACATAGCTAGAAGCAATAGTAGACTATGAAGTTTGACTCATAGTGGCTTTGGCAGGTACCAGGTACCAAAGGTTAATAATTTGAAATTTACCTTTCGTCATTTTGTATATTTTGTAAAAGTTGAATTATTTATAGTATGTTACTTGGGTACCTATTAGAAGATATTTCCTGAGTCGCCAGACAGTTTTCACAGTAACATATAAAATGTACAAAATGACAAAAGCTAAATATTAAATTATTACCCTTTGGTACCTGGTACCTGCCAAAGTCACTATTGCTTCTACGTATGTGGGGAGTATGTACTGACTAACTTTCAGCTTTTACAAAATAACGAAGGTCTGCCGCTTACGGACTTTTACTCTATTATCCGTCTAACTGCTATTGCGTGCGGAAAAGTATTACTTTGCGCACTTATTAGGAAAATAACTATTACTTGTTTAAAGACTGTTTAAAACATCTATTACATTTCTTATTTTCATATATGTTCTTTGTTTTTAAACCCATTTATTTATTTTACTAAATTACCATGGGTGTATGCTCATTTTGATGTCTTCTTTCACTACTATATTTTATGATTGCTCTTTTATCCAATTATACATATAAATCTTATCCGGTTATTTCTAAACGCACTAATAAAAGACAATCTGAGCCTTGTTAAAAGAATAAAGGATCATCTGGCTAAATTGATTATGTGATTATGCACACACTGGCGTATATAACTTCATTTTCTGGGGGTAGGGTGGATTTTTAATTTTTTAATATTAAAATTGTTAAAAAAACTAGTATTTTTCGAAGTAGTTCCATGAAACTTCTAGCAAGACAATTCTGATGTAGTGATTTTTCTTTTAAGCTTTTAGACATACAGAATGAGCCAGAAGTCTGACAAAGTTCATTTACTCGTTATCCGTAAAACTGTTACAATTTCTTTTTCGTGGGTAAATAGCCAGGCGTAAACTTCACATTTTGAAAATATTTTGATGTATACAGGGTTGCTCTCAAAAGCGTGACAGTATTAAGTTGTGATTTTTTAAATCGATCAGCCTGTATTTTATATTGTTTTAAATTCCTCTATACATTTTCCCACTTTTTTCTTAAAGGTTAGATAAGGTTAAATCTTTCAATTAAGGACATATTGAAAAAAAAAGAAAATTAAAAATATTGCAAAAACTTCCTGACTTAGGTATAGGGCAACCTTAAGAAAATGTCTAGGTATTAAAAAGCCTAAAGCAAGGATAAACAAAAACATGTTGTTTAATTTAAAATAAGGAAGTATGAAAGTTTTAATTTTTTAAAATTTACCCTATATAATCAAAATATATTTTATAATAAAATTTACATATAAGAACCATAAGCTAATTGCCTGCCCAAGAAACTTTAAAAATATTTAAAATAACAAAATGGTGGCTCTATGAAAAATTTCCTAAATTTACTATTTTTCGATAAGAAACTACAATATAACACTGTTGAAAAGTGTAAACAGAAATTTAATAAATATATTAAAAAATAGGGTGATCCTTTAAAAAAAGCATAGCGTTTCATCAAAATATTTTTAAAATATACAGTTTATGCCTGGTTATATACATACCTACCAGATAATAAGTTAAAAAAGTTTTATGGATAACGAGTAAATGAGCTCTGTCAGACTTCTGACTCACCTTGTACATCAGTTCAGTTCTCATGTGACATACTTAAGTTTTAAGTAAGCTTTACATTTTTCCAAGGTCAAATCGATTTGTTAATATTAAGGATTTTTTTTTCCAAAATGCCGTTAAAAGATTCAAAAGGTTTTGTTTAATTTTTTATCTTGTAAAACCTATTCTGGGACACACTGTATGTTATACGTACCATCGTGCCCAAAATCCAAGTATATAGGGAAGTGTTTCATGGTCTATAAAACATCAAATTCCTTATATTTGGAAATCTTTTGACGTAGCTGTCACAAAATTTCATTGCCTTGACAACATCAAAACATAGTATTCTAATAGACCAGAATATACAACCAAATTTTGTTTTCCCAGTTTTTTTTGGCACGATGGTACATAAAATAACCCCAAGGGTGCTAATTATTAGTATGTATTATTTCAACCAAGTGTAAATTTTAGTTTTGGTGTGATGATCCCAATTATTACTCAAGTCAATGAAGCTGTAAAACAGGCAATAATCGCAAGTTCTTAATAACAGCTCCGATTTTGATCTTTTTTATTATTTTTATTTTTCTATATTATTTAAAATCAGAAACCTCATAGGTGTGGTTGTATTTTTTAAACAATATTAATGTTATTTACACAGGGTGTCCACCAACTATTTCGACAAATTTTAAGGGGTGATTCTCTAACGAAAGATAAGAAAGAAAACTTCATATAAACATATATTCTAAACGCTCTAGATTTTTTACAATGACTTTTTTACCAATACAGATATTTTTGAAAAATTTAGAAGACATTCTTATTTTATTAACTGCAAATATTTTTTAGAAAAAAACGGTACGCCCAAGATTTTTCCTTAAAAAAATATATATATGTATTTCGGATTTCCGGTAAGTTTCAAACAAATTTGGTCTTTTGACTTTTTAATGCGATCTATGGTTTTCACGTCAGGAAATAAAAATAATTCCTCGGCATGCTGAAATCGCTTTTTATTTAGTATAATATGGTAGTCAAATGATGATTACTTAGTTTGCTTTACCAATCATTACATCAGAATCTTTAGAAAATTAATTTTGATTTAAATAATATTTAGAAAAGGTGATATTATTTACTGTAAGGTTAGATATTAAATGACCCTGCCATGAAATGTCTTGATTTTATTTACGCGAAAACCTTATATCGAATACAACAAATATTAGGAGACTAAATTTTTTTAAATTAAACGAAAAAAAAATATTATACTATTTTTAATTTAGGAAGACGCAGCGGCGTATAATTTTTTCTGAAAGAATATTTACTGTATACAGTGTGTCCAAGATGAGGATCCTAAGCATGGGAATCTCAGTACCTATTGGAGATACAGCTTAGGTTAAATTAGGAAAAAGTTGTGTTTTTTAAAGCTTATTTACATGCCGTTTAAAAACTTGAAAAATTTTCATGGCATGCTGAGATATTTGGCAAAAACGAAAATTTGACTATATCGATTTAATTTCTTTCTGACTTTTTTGAAGAGATATAAAAAACTAATAACGCTTTTTCATCTGCACTTTTTAGCTACTACATGATGGTATTTTTAGATTTTATACCCGACGTTTCGTTTTCAAGAAACCATCATCAACTTTATTTTTTTATATGGCCCTGTATCTGATCCCATTTTTTATTACAAATTCAACAGTGTATCACATGTCATATTTTAATTTTTAGTTAAAACAAAAATTGCATTTTTCTATGTTTTTAAAGTTATTTTAAAGTAGGCCTTGCAAACAAATGCTTGGACGTTAATACCTGTTACCGTACCTGTAACATAATCTAATATCATTATAAAATAGTATTTGTCCTTAATACCCTGCTTGTGGAGTTGTTGTTTTTAGAGCAATTGTCCTTATTGTTACTGTTGACTCTATTATTGTTTATTGGTGAATAGCTAATATCTTATAGTTCTTTCATATCTCCTCAAATAAAGTCAGAAAAAATAAAATCGATATAGTCAAATTTTCGTTTTTGCCAAATATCTCAGCAAACCATGAAAATTTTTCAAGTTTCTAAACGGCATATAAATAAGCTTTAAAAACACAACTTTTTCCTAATTAAACTCAACCTGTATCTCCAATAGGTACTGAGATTCCCATGCTTAGGATCCTTATCTTGGACACACGGACGACACTGCTAATATTTTTTGCATGTCAAAAAAATTATTTTGAGGCCTAAGAGATTTTTTTTTATTCTAATACACTGTAGTTCCGAAAGTAGAAATTTTATTTATTTATAGAAGAAACTTTTATAGAGAAGCCTTCACTGACCCGATTATATTGAAAAATTATTTATTGAGAGATAAGATAACTAATTATCGTAAATTCATATTTACATCTCAAGTTTAAACTATTTATCATCAACTAAAAACTAATAATCACAATTTAATATTTCACTTAATAACAATATTTACATTTTTCTAATGTTTTAATTTAGTAAAAATCTATAGCACACACTAAAATACTACTTTATTTGAACGATCGGTGTTTCAACGTAAATGATTCACTAAAAATGTTCTAAAATTGTTATCTGAGTAAATATGGATTAGTGTAATTTAGATGAAGATTATGTCTTAAATTACATGGTGTGCATGTGGTTTGTGCATTTGTATTTGTTTGTTAAGATAAAAATACCGCAGACTGAGAGAGAATATGTATGATGTATCATAGTTAAAATATAAATTAATATCGTCGGTTTAAAGGTAAAACTCACTTAGTGACATTTTATAGATCAGAAAATAACAACGATTTTATACAAATTTTGTGATAAAGAAAAAAAATAAACCATTTTTTTTAAATACAAGGTATCCCAACTCTATTTATACACCAAATAACTTTGCCCCTGTTTAAGATCCAAAGAAGAACTTTAATTTAAAAAATGTTTATTTGAATACACTCTTTTTAGTGATAGTACTAGTTATTAAATAAGGTGTCTCGAATACATAATTTTTATTGTCAGGTAGGTTTTTAAATAAAACACCCTATATATTTTAACAAATTTTGAGTCATTTAAGTCACATTAAAAATATTTAATACACTATACGTCAATTTTTAATGGTTTTTGAGATATTAGCAGTATGCTGATATACTCATTAACAATTAAAAGTGAAGAAAGAAAATAATTTTTTGGTTCTAAATATTTTTAAATAATTTTGTCATTGTCAGAGTGCGGAATAATATAACAACAAGAAATTAATTACCTTTCATTGTAAGAAATACTATTAGGTGTGTGTCAGCAGTTAGTTTATTTTAAACACATCCTTACTGAATTGCATTAAAAAACAAGAATAGGTACGTTAATTATGACTGGTTTTAAAGTTATGTTAGTTAATATGTATCTAAAATAAACTGCTGACTTACCAATTAATAGTTCTTACAATGGAAGGTAATAATTTACATAATATTATGTTATTTGTCACTCTGACAGTGACAAAATTATTTAAAAATAATGAGAACCAAAATATTAGGTTCTTTCACTTTTAATGGTTAATGAGTAAATCAGCATACTGCTGATATCTGAAAAACCACCAATAATTGACTTATAGTATGTTATTTTTGATGCAGAAATTTGTTAAAATATATAGGGTGTTCCATTTAAAATATCTACTTGACATTGAAAATTATGTTTTTGAGATTGTATATTAACTAGTACTTTCAGTTAAAGGAGTGTAACCAAATAAAATTTTTTTATTTTAAGTTAATTTTGGTATTTTGTACAGGGGCGAAGTTATTTGGTGTATAAATGGAGTTGGAACACCCTGTATAATATTCCAATAAAGATTTATAAATATTATAAATACAATAAATTATTTCTAAAAAAAATTACTTTACTTAATTAACTTAAAAATGTTTGGGTTTTCTAACGAAATATACTTAGTGACTTTTACCTTTAAACCGACGATATGGTCTATCTAATCTAACATTTTTAGGTTGGCAATATGAATATTCCTTCATTTGTAAATTTGGTTTTTTGTTTATTTATAAGTTGGCTGCTACAAATGCGGGACGATGCTGAAGGGAATTTAGAAAATTACATAGCAAATAATTTAACAAAATATATTATTTTATACAGGGTATCTCTAAAAGATGCGGAAAAAAACTGCCACAGATTCCTGAGGCAAACATATGACGATCTAACTCAACTCACCTGAGTTTAAAAGTGGATAAATTCGGAGATACAAAATTTATTTTTTATGAATTGTTTTTAAATCACTTAAGGATTTACAGTCTTAAAAGATTGGCATACAATTCTGAAACATCCTGTGTGGCTTAGGACCTAGCCATTCGAAAGGTGATTTTTAAAATCCAGATATCTCAAAAACGGCTGTCCTAATATGTTAATGTCAAAATTTAAAAGCCGATTTAGTTCAAATTTAATGATGCATTACTCATTAGGGTTTAATCTTAAAACGGACCTGTATATTCAAAAATTTACTTTAACAAAAACCCTTACCAACATTTCCTTACATTTTTTAAATACCGTCCTAAGATTTAAAATATAAGATTAAACAAATAAAGTTAATGATGGTCCTACGAAAATGAAACTTTACATTTGAAAAGAAAAACATACCATTATTGGATAGAGTAGAAAAATTGGCAATGCAAAAGTGCAATTTATTTTATAATGAGACCAGGAAAAAAATAAAACAAGTTTTCAATTTTTGCGTTTTTTTTCCGTATATCTCCGGAAATACTAGGAATTTTAAAACTTTTTAAACAGCATATTATTAGACACAAAAGGCCTATTTATACATATCCGTGCCGTGTCCGTTCAGTGTCAGTTTCGGTCCGTGTATTTTTGATGTCATATTTATAAATATCCGGGTTGCAGCAGTGTTCGGGCGGCTATAGGAGAAACATTTTTGCTATATTAGCATCATTACTGGATAAAGAGAAAGAGCAACAACAAAACCCTGTATGGAAAAATAGAACGGCCGAAGACGAATTCAAAAAACACAGAGAATTAGTTCGTGTCCGTTTCGTGCATCATCAGTGCCGCAACCGAAAATATCGTTTGGTATTAATTTTTTAACGGGCACTGACGGGTCCCGTCCTGAACACGTTCCTGTATAAATATCTTCATATAAGATAAACATTGTTTTTTTTCTATCCGTCACTGACATAACACGGAACGGACACGGCACGGATATTTATGAATCGACCTTACAACTCTATCTTTCTTTTTATTTAACCGACTTTTTTATCTTTTACCATAGTTTAATAAATATACAATATATAGGTTAATTCTGTCGGCACCTTTGATGTTCGGGGATCACAAGGGTTCCAACCGCACGTGCAGCATATCGTGAACCTCCAGTATTACGGGGGATTTAAAGAAGTTGTTTGTTTTCGGGTTTTGAATATTAATATAGTAGGGGTTTTTAAAAAGTATTGGAATAAGTATTTATTTATTTTGCCCAAGGAAAAGGAAAAGGGTCAGATATTTTCGACCGAGGATGTCTGGCCAAAGAATGTTTATGATTGGATTTACCCAACTGTTATTAAATTAAATATATAATGGCCTAATGATAGATAAAAGGCCCCGATAAAAGTACGCTCAAAAATAGGTCTTATATAATAGCATTAATAGCATAATTTATTACGAAAGTTGTAGAGTAAATAAATTAATGTTATGTAAACTACTACTATCTAGGTTTTTATTATGATATTTGATGGATCTAAAGAATATTGTTTGGTTGTAAAATAAACGTTTGATTATCTATTTATTTTTATTTTCTCTCGTCCCTATCAAAAATATTTTAAATTTATTTGACCTAGCATACTCTATGTCATCGTTTACGTAAACGAATAAATATTTTAGTTTACTTCAAATAGTACAACAATGCACCGCCTTCCACGCAATCCCTAATATCTTCATTAGTTGCACCAGTATCCCCTACAATTTTTACGACCGCGTCTATTTACTGTATTGCGGCGGCAGATGCAGATGCTACGAATTGAAAGGTCCGCTAATAAGTGTCCTAACTTATATATTTATATTCCCTAAACTTTGCCCATACTAGCCTTTCTTATCTTGATGACGTATTGTAAAAATAATTGATATAAACAACACCATAACTTGAATTGTCACCCTGTATAAATCTCATCCGCATATTTGTAAACATTACTTTAACGTTCGTTATCGATATTTTTTAAAATTATTCTGAGAAATTACATTAAAGCATATTGATATTATTTTAATAAAATTATTTAAAAATTCATTGAATTTTAATCGCATTTATTTTAATAGTATATTGTACAGTAGTATTAAGTACTCCATAATACAGTGACAGCCAAAAAGTTGGCAATATATGGGATTTTTTTATAAAGTAAAAATCAATTTTTTCTGACAATCTCCTTAGCATGTTTACCTAAAATCTTAACAAAAGTGTAATGAACATCAGTAAGACGGGATTCGATGAGCCTAAGTATAAACAGGAAAATTGGTCTTACATCACAAAATATTAATAAGGTGTTTAAATGGTAAATTTATTCTAACTTTATGTGCAAATTTTAAAACAATAAGTATTTACCAAAAATGATTCACCCATTTTTTGAAATAGTTTTTTATTTGTTAAAATTACCTTATAATTAACCTAAAAGCTTACCTAAACCCTTTTTTGTTTTACTTACTTATAAACAAACAACAAAATAGTAGATAGTCTTTGTTTTAACTACAGCGCTAAGCTTAGTGCTTATAGGTTTAGATTATACAGTGTACCTACGTAATTTGTTTTCATATAGAAAACTTTTTAATTATAAATTTTACAAAAAAAATATTTCCTATAAAAGTTCTGCCAAAACCTCAAAGATAACCATTGGATATCAAATTGCATTAGTTATCTATGAGATTTGGATGAAAATATAATTTTTGTTCAAGAATAAAGTATCTGTATTTTTGCTAATATCGAAAATTGGTACAAAGAAAAGAAATTTACACATAAAAATTTCTTTTAAATAGGCAATAATTTTATTTCCGCGATAATGGTAAAAATTTAGGTTTTTGCGTTAAGCGTAGTCCAGTACTTACAAAACCCGCAAATAAAATGTTTAAAAAGAATTTGCTCGCAAACAAAATATTTAAACCTCTGTGTAGGTTTTTAATAAATATTTAGTTAAAACTAGGTTGTTAGTAAATCCAGACCAAAGAAAAAAATTATGTCGCTGAGCAGTGAGGCAGCGGCGGACATTTGTGCTGGATACATTTATGGGCCTAGTTTTAAAGTAAATAATCTTTATTCATACTTTTTAATACAACAGTAAGATTAATTTTCCAATAGTTTTATTTTTGCCGCGCTGGACTTAAATAAGTCACTTTTTAGGCCATAAGTAAATTTATAACAGAGGGTTCAAACTCAAGAAAGAATGCATTACCTTAAATGTATAGGTTCTTTGTTCATTTTTATTAGATATAACATAAAAATCCAATTTCAGAGACTATCCACTTTGAGCCCCTTCATATATTTTACGTTAAAGAAAAGAAAATAAAAAAACTTTGGTGGGTACGCGAACTTCTGCAAAACGGCATATAACAATTTTCAAACTTACTAACAATGGAACAATCCCAGGTGTCTCTCGCCTTATATGAAGTACTAACATTATTTTGGCTCACTCTTTCACCCTTATAATTTTTGACCTTACCTTTTCGGAAACCCTGTATATTTAAAATTTTTAAATTTTTTGTAATTTTTGCTTCCTCTTGACCATTACTTAGGTTGTAACGCTTAATGTAAAAAATTAATTATTACATTTTTTACTGTCATGCTCTCACTTTAAATTTTACATAAAATATAATTTTCTACAATATCAACTTACAAAATTTTGTTCTATTTATAAAAATAAAAGTAGTTAATTAACTTTTTCATATTTTTAAGTATCTGCTCTGCATATTACCAAATGGAGTAAAATTTTGTATTTATTGATTTTTGACCATGCGACCAGTTTTCCCATAATTTCGTTTTAAAATTCAAAAATTTTTGGCGTATTTGTCTTCTTGTAATACCTATCCTGGGACGCACTGTACATATTGTTACTTTATTTATAAATTATGTTTGTAATATTGAGATAAAGATATTTAGTAAAATGTATAAATATTGCACAAGTACGACAATATTAGGTTCGTGTTAATGAAAGAAGTAGTATGAATCGCAGTTTTTATTATGTTTGTTTCTTGGTGTTTCTATTTTCTAATGTTAAGGTTCGTACAGCACTTATAATATTTTAGCTATTTTTCTTCTTTAAACCATTAAATATGACAATAAAAAATTTACCGTGATATAAAAAAATATATATATTATGGTTTTTAATTTTAGGCCTCCAAAGTTTTACAAAATACTACTGGCTACCGCCTTAAACGGGCGTTATATGGTGTAACTCAAAACATATCATACCATACCGATCCAAAACGGTCCAGCCCTGGAAATCGCTACAATCAAAGCAGTTGGTCCAATCAACATGGACCAACGCATGCATTGGGTACTAGGCCTCAAAATCTATCATTTTATAACACTAACTTAAACAGACTCGATTCACAACAAACAAATTGGAATAATCCGAGCGGACAAAAGACGTTATATAATCAAAATACTTCGACCAATATAGGTTGGAAGCCTCAAGATACCTATGGCTATAATACCAAACCTCAAGCCTGGGATCGTGCTAACCCAGTTTTACCTGGATCACATTGGAATAACTCAAACTCTCAATGGAATAACCCAAGTGGAGGAAATTACCACGTGAATTTATATAATCCAAATGATAACTTACGTAGTAAACCACAAAATACAACTGCGTACAATAACAATGCATACGGACACAATAGCCAACAATGGAATTCTGGTCATGGGCCAACTAATAGTTACCCCAGCACATCATGGAACAATCATAGACCACAGGGTTATAGTACTGGAGGAAATTATAATGCGCCCAATGATCTTATGATACAACGTTTCAAAAGATTTGTTAGTGATGCACATCAAAATATATCATTCCACTCCAATAACAGAAGAAGGTCACACTGGAATTTCATAAAAACCCATAACTACCAGGAAAATTTAACTCATCCAGATAATACTTACTATAACAGATCAAAAAGACCACAAAACCATTCAAGACATCAAAATATTACTTGGTATAATACTGGTTTTAGATGGAACAGACATGGTAGCCATAATCAATGGAAAAGAAATAATCTAAACAAAACATTTGAGGGATGCCACCACTATAGAGGTACATAAAGTAATTATAGTATGTATAGTTTAATTGGTCAATTCACTTTTTATTGTCCCAGTTTAAAAATTTTTATATTTTTATAAACTTTTATTTTTGTAATATTTATTTATTTCAAATAATATGTCATTATTTTATTATTTTAAATATGCAAAGAGCAAAGCACTTTAAACAGTTTCAACAATAAACTTAGAAAAAAACCTAACATTAGGTACGTCACACGTATAAAAGATTCGAACCCAAAGTAACCAGGATCAAAAAGCAGGGTCACTACAAGCAGAGCTAACGAACTTGTCAATCATTAAGCCATATAACCATCTTCCAACATCAGACAACAATTCAGTTATGTGAGTGGTTTTCCAAGAGACACATTTTTGAATTTTTTAAACTTTAAAGTGAAAATATTTTAAATTTTTGGCATTTTTGTATGCTCCTAGTAAAATTAAGATTAAACACAACCTTAAACCCCTTCAGTTATGAAGTTATGAAAAGAATAACGAATGGTCGTAATCATTTACCAAGAATACCAACGTACCGTACTATGCCATTTATATTTTGATTTTAAAAAATATCTTGGTTATCCGACGGACACACGGTGCGTCAGACACCAAATATATATTATAAAAAATGCCATACTGATTAATTTTAAAAAACATAGCATTTTTTTAATAAGTACGTAGGATATCTATATATTAATTTTTAAAATTACAGTTGTTTAAATAAAAGCGATTTTTAGTAAGATAAAATGGGGTATTACTAGTGTAAACATTTTTTATTTTGCGTAAATTTATTATTTCACAGGGTACGTGAAGAAGTTTTTTATTGATTTAAATAAAGAAACAATAAAACTAACCAGAACTAACCAAATCTTGTTCTATCTCCTGGTCTATTAGAATATCATGTTTTTATGTTGTCAAAACAATGTAATTTTGTGACAGCCACATCACAAAATTTTTATATACATATAAGGAATTCGATTTTTTATAGACCAGGAGATACTTCCCTACTTGGATATTAATGCCTGAGTTTTTTGGCACAATGGTACAATTGTATGAAATTTGAAAATCCTTTAGATGCACAATTATTCAATATTTTGAATTTGAACAATAGCTATTCCTCTTTTGTTAATGGGCACTTTAAATCATACCTAATTCCAATTTTATGAGAAGGTCACTTCCTAAAACGAGTAAAATGCTAGAAAATATGATTTACCATATTTAAAAAAACATAGTCTCCTTTTTTAAAACCACATTTTTTAAGTAATACTTCAGGAAAATTATTTTTATTCGTTTCTTATTTTTATTTTTTTTTAATTGTAACATTTTTAGTCACTTTCATGAAATTATTATGTGTTATTTTCTAAAGCTCCCTAGGAACTGTTTGATTTAACATTTTTATTTTGATTTTATTCTCACTTTTTAATCACAATTTAATAGGTACTTGCTTTTTTCTAGATTTTCTCATTGTTTACATCTTTTTTCTTTCTTTCAAATTTAATTATTTGTTGGTACACAATAAATTAATCTGATATTGCGACGACTGACTATTTTGTGTTTTTTTTTACTTGCTGTTAAAATAAGTTTTGCTTTTTTAGAAAAATAAATGTTTTAAAAATAAATGTGATAAAATGTTGTGATAAATAGATTTATAAAAATTCACTCTTCGTAACATTTTTGATAAAAAGTGAGTGAATAAACAAGTATTATATGTTTTAAGTATATTTCTTGAATTTTTGTTAAAAATACAAAACTAACGAATTAGAAATAAATTAAATTTACCTTTGGTTTGGCAATAAGCCAAAATCACATTAGGGTGGAAAATAATAATGTATTACCGGCCTTTTTTATTTTTGTGATTTCACAACGTTTAATTCTTTTTTTAAGTTAAAAAATATGTCTAGTTAACCCTATTTAATCAATCGAAACAAAAAAAAATAAAATTTTGTTAAATCTTGCCTTTTAAAAGTATTAATATAATGGTATATTATTTTGTAAGTATACTTGTTAAAGCTATGTCAAATAAAAGATATTTTTAATTTTTTATAAAAATAAAACTTATAGGCCGGTAATAGATATTTTAATTTTTTTTTATTGCCAACACAAGAAAGTTTTTTTGGTATTTCAAATATCAAAAAAACTAATAATTAAAAATAGAAGCTATTACTTGAATTACCAACTCAATAGGCCGGAATCAGATCGAGCTAAAAATTATTGACGTATTACCGGCTTATTTTATTTTTGCAATTTTAGCAGCTTTCTCTTTAAAATATGTTATAATTATTGCAAAAAATATATTTTATAAAGATGAACCTTTGTAAAACAGCTAAAATCAAAAATATATAAAAATATCCTTACTTTTACTAAATATCCGTCATATATCCCTAGTACATAAAGTTAAATTACTTACCAAAACAAAAGCAAATTACAAAAAAACGTCACCTACCTATTGTAACACTGGACTCTTAAGTTTGATATGTTGCGAACTTTCTGTACTTTTTAAACTATTTTCAGATCATCCAAGAGACACGATACATTATCACCATCATCACTTTCATAGAAGATGGCCACGACCTAACTTTGTGCCACCGCCACCCCCTGGTTCTGGATTTAATAGAACACAATTTAATCCACCACCACCTGAATTTAATCCTTCTGTGAATAACCCGTTACCTCCCGGTTTTAATAATACTATACCTGGTATTGTAAACGGTTCTTATCCTTTAGTGCCAAAAAATGAAGTTGGTTCAAATACTACTCAAACAAATGGAACAGAATGGGGGTTGGAAATACCGGACCTGAATGAAGAGGACTTGTTTATTCCAGATCCACAATAAATGAAATGTACTAAAACTTTATCCTAATACCATACTATGTTAGTAAAAAACAAAAATAGGTTTAAGCTATACAGGGTGTTTCCTAATTGCGGTAGGAAAATATAAGGCCATTTTTCTGAGCCAATTTTATGAAAAAAGTTCATTTAAACATGGATCCTCAAATTTTTCATTTTCAAGATGCAGCTAAACGTTTCAAAGAACCTTTAAATTTAAAATGATAATGAATACCTATTAAGTAACTCCGGTTACTGTAGTTTTAAACCAATAAAATACATTTTTTGTTTAGGTGTTTTGCTTAATTTATAGTAAACAAAGTATAGATATAAACATTATTTAATTGGATATTTGCAATTGGTCTTACATAATTGCTAATAAATAAATATAAACTTAATTTTTAAAAGATAAAATTGCCCTAATGTTTCTCGAATGGTTCAGAGATATGCAATTTACCCGATTTTATTTTTTTAAAGAAAAACTAATCAAGCTACGTAAAAATATTAAGAAACAAAAAACTTGTAGGGTAGGGCGGGGCTAGTTGAGCATAGAGGTAAGTTGGACAATCAAAATATCTCAAAAACTACCGACCGCACGCGAAAGCATCAAATAGCATAAAGAAGGGGTTGCGCGAGGAGAACTTATTGTGCGACCACTAGTGGTGATGCAGCGATCGAGAAAAGTATCCGTGCGCATTGTTTATTTTGTGATTAAAAAGTAAAATAATTGCAAGCACGAAAATTTTATTTGTGATAGTTAAATGTATTCCGTTCTCTATCAGGTAAGTGTTAATCTTAAGTAAATTTATTGCAGTTTAATTATGTATAAAGATTTTGGATATAATTCTAACCGGTTTTCTAATAAATTTACTTTTCCTTTAAAATTTCAGGTTGGGGTTAGTTGAGCTACAGTTGCCCAACTAACCCCACGGTTTTAAATATAAAATGTTTTATTTTTATTTTTTAGGATACGGACTTATAACAGTAAGACTACAAGAGTCTCCTCAGGATTTAAAAGAGGTTGCAACCCGAACTTTGTACAAGCAACAAAGAAAACGACCTGACCTATCTAACTTATAAATTTTCTCTGGAAATAGTTTGACCATACCCAAAAAAAGCCAAATCAAACAGAAGACAGAGAAAAGCTCCAATTTTAACAGATATAGAAGGCATTACAAGAGAAGCAAAATAAAACCTAAAAAGATTAAAAAAAAGAAAATGAATTGATAGCTATTAAATTCAACAGTTAAGCTAAGCTAGGCTCGTTGCTGTTTTATTAATGAGATTTGTTGTTTTGTCACTATAAGATTATAAATATAAAAAGCAAATTGTCAAAATGTATTTTTATTGTAAACGTATTTAACATTCAAGCCATGATTTGACTATACTTTCTAAGTGCTCCACTAGCCCCATACCCTTGCTCAGCTTACCTCACCTATGGGGTACCTACGTTGGGCATACTTGACTATCTACATTAAAATAGATGTACCTCGTAAATTTGACTTATTAGAAAAAAATTACTATGGACACTATTAATAAAGGATAAATTGCTAATCCATCAGTATGCATTATAAGCCAATAAGATTAATTTTTGAGAAGCTATAACCGATCAAGTGAAAAATTGCTCAACTAGCCCCGCCCTACCCTATTTTTAAATGCTGCATCTGAACAAAATATGAAGGTCGCAATAAAAGTCAGTGGCGTACACTTTTTAGTGAATAATATTAGCTAAGATGCGTTCCACGCCGCCACTGTTCTAACTAATTAAAATTAAGTTAGAGGCTAATTAACCTTTTATTACAACAAATACCATAGCCAAATTTTATTACAATAGGATAAGGAATACTTAATACATGATTTTTTTCAAAGTTCAGTTTCAGTCACCCTGTTTCTTAGAAACAAAGCATTTCCGGACCTATGTTTATATATTTTTTTAATAAAATTGGCTTGGAAATAAATTTTCTTACCGCAATAAAAAACACCCTGTATAATAAAAAATGTCCTACGGCAGGGTCGAAACTTGTACAAATACCATTTTCTTTTAAATATATAAATATTTTTCCAAATTGAAATAACTTGTTTCCTTTTTTTTTACGTCCTTTTTTGTAGTTTTATTGAATAACATAAAATTAAATTATATGCAAAATTTAACTCTTCGAGTAGAATAAAAAACAACTAGACTTTAACTCTTTAACCTTGTTAGAAAATTTAAGGTATAAATGGCTAAAGCTATTATTATTTCAATTTTAATAAAATGTTTGCCCTTGAGAAAATTAACCTATTTACTTAAAAAGCCAAAATTCAAAACCAACAATTTTACAAGCTTTTAGAGGTGGAGAGGTAAACAATTTGTAAATTCTTAACACCTAATAAATTGTAGGTTAGGAAATCTTTCTTTTTGATCATTTTTAAGTTTGAATCATTTTTTTTATTTTGTAGTGTCTAGTAAAGTAATTGTTGTTATCCATGGTAATATTTATATAGTGGGGTTTCGTAGGTTTCAACCTCAAATGCCTTTAAAATTTTGTGCTTTGTCTTTTGAAAAAACGCTAAAACACCTTGATTTTATTTTTGGCTGAGGATTTTCATGGTTAAATCATGTATATAGGGATTATCATCAACTTTATTTTTTTAACAAAAATACCTATTTTTTATTTTATTTTTTGAATTTTGCATTGAATTTTAACTATATTTAATGTACCATGTCTCATACATAAAATCATCAGTTATCGAGAAAACTAATGAACCTAAATGAAAAGCAAAAAATGAAGTTGATGGTCGTTCCTGATTCTTAAGCCACTCTATACTACCATATTATACGTAATATCAGCGTTTTTTCTTTAAATACACAAACCCCTCTTTTAATCACTTCTCCTTACAAGTTTTTAAAAAAATATTTTCCTGATCACTGGTAACTTTAGGTATATAACAAGGTTCATAAAAAATAGTTGGAATTCGATGCAGAATTTGAAAACAAAAGCTCCTTTTATTAAATAAAAGTTCATGGTTGTCGCTTATTTTTGGTTTATCCTGTACCTATACATGAAATTGTAAAAAAGTCAAAGTAGAAAATAAAGATCGATATATTCAGCGTTTTTTCAAAAAATAAACTTCTACATTTTTAATGTGTTTATTCCTACTTACCTGTCTTAAAATTTTTTAAAGAGAATCGATGGTAATTCCTTGATAACTGTTGACTTTAGACATAGGACATGGTACAATAAATATAGTTAGGATTTAATGCAGAATTCAATTATGTATATAATAAAGAGATGGTATAATAAACCAAATAGTGAATGGTTTTTATTTAGTTTTGGGCCACCATGTATTCATGAATTTATCTTGAAAAAAACAGCTATAAATAAAAACTTCACGTGTTGGAATTACCGCAAAATATCCAATTAAATCCCCTAATAACTCTAAGTAGTTTTTTATACAAAAACAAACACGTGAAGCTAATAAAAGTCTGCCTTCCCCCTATTCTTTTGACTAAGACAAAATATCGAAATCGGGTAAAATTTTGATACATGGGTGTTACTTAAACCACTTTTAAGTATAAAAATAATTTCGGTCACGTGGCGTAGTGCCAAGGGGGCACTCGAAACTTTATGTCCAAAAAATGTCAGTGACACTCGTCTTAAAGATCTTTTAAGTCTCTACCTACTACCATTTTATTTTTAAAAATCCGCTCAGTCGTTCTAGAATTACAAGCGTTTGAAGTTTAGCTTCCTGTTAACTTTTGAATGTGACAAGATATCAAACGGCTAGGTAGATTTTCAAAAACAAAATGAAAATGGCGTTAAGTATAGACTCAAAAGGCCTTTAAAAAGACACATAGATGCCCCCTTTCCATTAAAGAAAAATGGTACAAGTGCCCCCATGGCACAAGGCCACGTAATTGAAATTATATTTATACCAAAAAGTAGTTTGACACCCGTTTACTAAAATGTTACCTGATCGTGACATTTTGCCCCATTTAAAGGATAAAGGGAGGGATATTAATAAAAAAATGAGTTATTCAGTACTTCTGCGTGAAATAGCTATTTACGTTACTAGACCGGAAAATGGTATTTTACGGGTCGACGAAAAACATTTACAGGGCGAGCCGTAGGCGAGTCCTGTAGTTTTGAGGAGACCCGTAAAGATTATTTCCGGTCGAGTATCGTATATAATTTTTTTTAATTGACCGGGAAAAAAACTGTGTAAATTTTTAGTGTTATATTTAAACGACAATAAGGACGCTGCTTCAATTATTTCATCTGGATTTTCCATGTCTGACTCCATTTTGGCAAAATGATGCTTTCTTCACTTTACAATATCTTGAACTGTCAAATAGTAACAATTGAACTCTGACAATTTTTGTCATGGCTAACAGGATTTTTTGATATCAGGGACCGGAAAGTAAATGAGAGACCGGAAAGTAAACTAGGGACCGGAAAGTAAATTAGTCCTGTAAAATAGCATTTTCCGCTTAAAAAATTGAGTGGAAAATTCAATTTTCCGGTAAATTAAAAAAAAATATTATTATTTTAAAAACCTGTTTATTATAATGTTATTAACCAAAGGTTTAATTTCAACAAAATTTTACCTTTTCGGGGTATTTTGGCTGAAAATTGCTAAAAAAATTTTAGTTTGAAAAATATTTTTAAAAAGCTGCCCATATTTTTAGACCCTAAGCTAGCTGACATTTAGACTTTTAATAAACTTGATATTTGTATTGTAGAATTAAATTTTCAATAAAAGTGTACGTACATCTGCACTTGCCTAAGCAATTTGAATATGCAATTGTTACCAAATTAAAGCATCTACAGTTGGTACCATAAAAACTGCAACAATTTCTATTAGGAAAACCACGAATTCAGGCATAATTTTTAGGTTTCCTAGTAGAAAAACAAATTTAATATTAAATAATAACTTAACCAGATTTTAGCAGTACATTAAAGTAAGACCTGAAAAAGATTCTACTCGTAAATATTCTACAAAAAAGTTAGTTACTTAGGCTGGAACAGTGTCAAAATAGACCCACATTTTTTTTACTTTGATGCGTGATTTCCCAAAGCTACGCATATTTCAAATTTGAAGGAAATAAAATTTACATTTAAATCATAGATTTAAAAAATATATATATATTAAAAGTATTTGTTCAACAAGATAAAATTTTATTTAATAACATTTGTTTGCAGCTAGAATATTGTTTAGAATATTAATATGGAAAGGTTTGAAATATCAAATTATTTAACTTGTTAATGAGTGTTTTTTGCAATATTTTATTACCATTTTATTAAATTATTAAAAATAAATAATTTCTGATAATACCAATATCAGTTTGATTTACCTTTTTATATACCTTGTGAAAAATATAGTCATTAAAAATGTCTGTGTTTTAACCGCTTATGCTATTCAAAACAAAAATTACATTGACTTATTGCTTAAAAATGAAAATTGTATGTAGTTTACTCTCGGAACTTTTCTCTTTGTGAATCAATGTTTTACAAAACAAGAAAAATAGGGGAAACCTTCCTCGTAAAATTATTTTTTTATCCATTTGTCTTCTTGTAAACTTAACCTGTAAATAGTCTGTATAATTAGTAAAATAATTAGTACATTTGGATTTTTTTTGTGAATCAAATTTTTTATAAAACAGAAAAAAATAAGAGAAACCTTTTTCGAAAAATTAAACTTTTTACCCATTTGTCTTCTTGTAAACCTTATCCGTAAATAGTCTTTATAATTAGTAAAATGCTTAGTACGTTTCAATTTCTTTTCGTAAATCAAAAAAAAGAGACAGCTTTTTAAAAAATTTAATTTTTCACCCATTTCTCCTTTTGTAAACCCCATATGTGAATAGTCTGTAATAATTAGTAAAATGCTAAGTACGTTTGGTAATTTAAATATGATGTTTTAATAAATATATAAATGGTCGGAAATTAACAAAAAAATGTAATTGTTTTTGAGATCACAAAATTGTATCAAGCAGTACTTATTCTTCTAAAAATAAAACAAATTTTAGAAGCATCCAGAACAGCAAAGACGCACATAACTATTTAAATACCAAAATTAGTTTAAATATATTCAAAAGTTTAAATAGTTCTTAAAGTTTTTTTGCTGCAATTTTTCGATGAGCACACGCGCACTTTGCAGCAATTTTTAAAAAGCGAAAAATGCACGTGCGTAGAAAATAAATTTTAGCTAGAAAAAATTGCATACAAAAAAACTTTTAAACTGTAACAGCTTTAATGTCAGAAAAAAATAATGCGAAAGAGATAGTTACAACACCAGGGACTCAATTAGAGGTGGGCTGAGGAGTGCTGTTTAAGTACATCTAAACCACGTTTCATACCTATCTAATTTTTTCTACTGCAAAATTCACCCGCCAATGACAACGATGAATTATCATCCGCTAGCGGAAAACGGCTCTCATGGACAGTAGGCTTAAAACACTGAAAATCATAGATAAAGAAAAAAGTAGGCATTGTGACACTGGAAAAAAAACAACAAACTTTCAAAAGTACTGGCGTTAGCTATCATTGGCGCTAGCAAAATCTGGCGCTTACTTTGGGACCCAGACCGGTTTAAACCGCTCCTGTTCCCAAGCTTCCCTTTCGCGCTTCATTTTAAACCGGTCTGGATCCAGAAGTTAGCTCCAGATGTTGCTTGCACCAATGCTAGCTAACACCACTTTTTTTAATTGGGGTTATGAGGTAATTCTCCTTCTTTTTCCAGAATTTCGCCATGCCTACAGAAAAGCAAATACTTAATATTTATTACTTCAGCACGTTTCCTGACTACTTATCACAACCATATTTGCATTTTCTATAGAACTTAGTATACATAAATGATTAATTAATCAGCTGCTTTTAGTCTTTAAATTTATGTATAAGCATATTTTGATTTTGTTGCCACGGATGACATTATGGCCGCAAATATTAACCAAAAAAACATTTACCTATTTTATTCTCCAACGCATAAAATTTTATTGGAGTAAACTATACGTAATATCCTTAAAAGTAAAGGATGTATTCAATCAACATATTATGATTTAAAATTTGTAAAGTTAAGTTAGCCTCGCGATTAAGTGCTCTACCCAAAATAAGTGAAAACAAAATCATATAAAATTAACACTTGGTTGTTATATAAATCTGAGTATGGAATGGGTATCTAGAAAAGCTAATGTAGTGAGGTAAGATTTTCTTTAATATAACAGGTTAAACAAGAAAAATGTTAGATAGTAAAAATAGAAAATGTATATAATGAGACCATCCAAAATAAAGGGGAAGTATTTTTACAGGCGCTTTTACATTTTTTTATCTATTTATTTTAAAAGCGACTTAAACGTAAATTATGTTATTAAACAAAATTGTATTTGTGTCGACAAATCTATGAGTATAGACTTAAGGCTTAATACAAACGGAGCGGTTTTTGCCGAGTCGGCGGTCAAGTCAGCGACAAAAGGTGCAAAACACACGAGTCTGCCAGCCGCAGCCGTCTCGGCGACGCCTTTTTGCTATGGCCTTTATGGTATTAGTATATTACAAAACAGAAGACCGGCTAGCTCGATTGCTACGGCAGCCAGCACTCGTGGCATGCCGACTGGTGTGTTTTACATCGCTTTGTCGTTGACTCGGCAAAAACCGCTTCGTGTATTTGAAGTCAAAAACAGGCGGAGAGGTTTTCGCCTAGTCGTCGCACAGTGTGACGAAATTGAAAAAAATGGACATCAATGCTTTTAAATTAGCGAATGTTTGTATTGATATAATAATCATGAATGTTGATAAAATTGTGCGAAAATATTTGTTTTACAGTATACAAGGTGATCATTTTTAAATCGGCACTATTGCTAACTTCTTTATTATTGGAGATACGAAGTCGGTTAAATTGAGAAGTAGTAGTATTTTTCCGCTGATTAACGTGCTGTAAAAAAACAATTGAACATCGGGTTTTCGATTTATGGCAAAAAATATATTTTTCTTCAATGATACACCCTGTATATTATATCACCAATCGAAAGATCTATCAAGAAGTTTTAAACAAAGTCCTCATGTGTTATATCAATTTTTAATAGTTTCGGAAATATGGCCATCCTCGGGAATTTGATAGTAAACTGGCATTATAAAAATAGAACACCCTGTATATTGCATCACCATTAAATAGATATTTTAAAGAGCTTTAAGAAAATATCACATTTGATATGTCTATCTCTTATAGTTTTGAAAATATGGCCATCAAAATCTGAAAATTATGTTAAATTTTCATTATTTCCACAGCTTCAAGCTATAAGCACTAAGTTTAGTGTCAAAGATAAAATAGACATTAATATCTACTATTTTTTTCGATTTGAATGGCCATATTTCCAAAACTACAAGAGATAGACATATCAAATGTGGTATTTTTTAAAGCTCTTTAAAATATCTATTTAATGGTAATGCAATATACAGGGTGTTCTATTTTTATAATACCAGTTTACTATCAAATTCCCGAGGATGGCCATATTTCCGTAACTATTAAAAATTGGATATAACACATGAGGACTTTGTTTAAAACTTCTTGATAGATCTTTCGATTGGTGATATAATATACAGGGTGTATCATTGAAGAAAAATATATTTTTTGCCATAAATCGAAAACCCGATGTTCAATTGTTTTTTTTTACAGCACGTTAATCAGCGGAAAAAATACTATTACTTCTCTAATTTAACCGACTTCGTATCACCAATAATAAAATAGTTAGCAATAGTGCCGACTTAAAAATGATCACCCTGTATACTGTAAAACAAATATTTTAAGTTTACAGATTAACCTAACCATGGCCTGGCTTGATTAATGCAAAACCTTAAATCTCAATTTATTTGATTCATTTACAAATTTGTTTTGAATCCGTATCGACTAATGCAAAATAAATAAATACCGCTGCAGCATGTGAAAGAAAAGCATTTTTTTATAAGAATAGCAAATATTAGCAAATAAAAAATTTGCGCTTATTTTTTCTAAAGGTGGCCCGGTCAAACAAGATATTTGCGAAGTTATACAAATGTAAACTTTTTTTATAAGTCAACGGAAACGTTAACTTTATAAAAAAGACTGTAAATTAAAAAAAGCGTTATCGTGTACTTACTGCATAATTTTTCAAATAATTACCAGAAATATACTACATCAGGTTAATAGATTTGGCACACAAAAAATAATTTTTAAACAACTAATACTTTTGTAGTACAATTTTTTTTTAATAGACAACGTTTTTGCCTAAATTTTTGTGACTTACGGGCAAGTTTCAATTGAATTTATTTGGAAACTAAAAGTTGTAAAAAAAAATTAATGTGCACCAACATAGCCTAGGGTATTGCCAATTTGTGACAATGAAAAAAATTGTACTTTTTAATGTTGACTTTATACCCAGATGTCCACTTTTTACCCATATCGACACACTGTGGGTCGGTCCAGTCGGCTACGAAGCGGTGCAAAACACACCAGTTGACGAGCCGAAACGGCCACCCTCTATGTTATTAAGCTGAAAACAGCCGTAGCGGTTTTCGCCGACTCGACCGGCGATTCGGCGAAAACCGCCACGTCTGTTTTAACCCTTGTGCCCTGTAGTATATATTTTAATAATTTAAAGTTTTTTTTCCACGACCGTTCAAAAAAAGCTGCTTTTTTAATCGTTAACATGAAGTTAAAGTACTCCGTTCTAGTACACTACTTAAAGTGTAAAAGTAACTTTTAACACATTTTAAAGCTTTTTTCACACTTTGAATTTGTGTTTTGTTTCAATGCCTACTACAATGAACCTAAATATCAATTTATGCAATGTACCAGTAAACGCGACATCCACTAAACCAAACGGTCAAGTTACCTTTGATTTCGTCATTATTTCTTTTAGTTCATGTGTCACTAGTTTTAAAATTTGACAATTTGCAAATAAATTTAATAAAAATTATTAAAAATTAATAGTAATAATGAATTTGGATGACTAAAAAATTAAAAAGGAATTTATACTGTTTTGGTATTATTTCTACAAAAAGTAAGTACCTACAATTTTCTAAAGTTAAATAATAAATGCAAAGTTATGAAAAGAATAATTGTCTCTAAAAAATAAGGAGGCTATGATTTTTGGTTGAAATATAATGGCTGTGCTGCAAAAATTAAAATTAATAGGTTTAGATAAATAAAACATGTATAAAATGGTATTTTGGGAAATTTTTATACGGTCGTGGAAAAAATATAGTATGTAACCCATGCATAAAGTATCTTTCATTTTACTCATGGGATTGCCGCACTCGCCTAACGGCTCGAGCTGTCTAGCTCTCCATTCGTAAAAAAAGTATCACTTTATGCACTTGTTACATAAATTACTATTTTTACATTTTCTTGCGAGTATTTGTACAATAATCGTATTTGTTTTAGCAAGTCTTGGAATAAATGGCAGTATTTTAAATACCCAAAAAGAGTAATACTAAAGAATGGTCAAAAAACGTTTACAGGAGAAAATTGGGTCAAATAAGTAGATGGAGATATTTGCAAGATATTTTTACAACACTGCTGGATGCTCAGTGGAGATGGACCATACAGTTTTTAGGTAACTATATAGATATTAAAATTTTAGAAGAAAATCAGGTTTAATTTGGACCGTGGCTATCTAAGGGGTGGTCCAACTAAAACGTTCGATGTAAATTGTAAATAAAACAAAAGTTTTTAGAGATATATCTTAATAATTTTTATTATGATAGAAGGATATAACAAATATGTGTGAAACAAAACATCGGCCAAATGCTAGTCACGGCCTTGGTGGCATACCTATATCGGTTGATCCATATTTTCAATGACTCTTAGTAATAATTGAGATTCAGTTTCGTTCATGTGCCGACTTATTCCTTTATCATTTTCTATTCCTATATCCTTTAGCTCTTAGATTGTTCTTGGCTTCACGGTAACTGCTTGGCGCGATGACGTCGCGCCCATAAACTGCACCAAACAGTTATACTCTTTGTGGATGCATTGGCTTTTCAACAATCACTTGTAGATTCTCATTTTTCCAAATTCGGCAATTCTGCTTCTTAACAAATCTACAAAGGATAAGATAAATTGGCACATTAACGTCATTGAACCTCAATAATGTCTCAGTCATTGAAATACCATGGACCATAAGATAGAGGTATGGCATCGAAGTCGTGGCGAGCCTTTAGCCGATATTTTGTATCACACATATTTGTGTCATAGATCCCTTCTTTCATAATAAAAAATATTAGGATAATTCTCTGATTTTCTTTATTTACAATTACCATCGTGTGTTTTGGTTGGACCACCCTTTAAAATCAACTATTTTATATATATGTAGGCTAAGAATGATGTCAATAAAAAACTGGGAAAGTATTTTTTCCAAATTTCTGTTACTTATGCACAAATTTGAGAAAAAGTCATATTTGCTTTTTTCATGGTATTTTTTTTAAATATCAGGGGATATTTGGAAGAAATATTAAATTTCTATTGAATTCCTTACACCTAATCATTTATACTAATAATCCTTCTCTCAACCTTTTCTTAATAATATCTAAGGGTAAGTTTGTCAAATCATTTTTTAAATAACTTTTTATTTTTATAACTTTTTTACGCCTCTTCTTTAATAAAAACATTACAAAAGCAAAACGGTCATAAGCAACTTCATAGTGGTAAATTGTTATCAACAAAAGTAGAAATTATGGATATAAATTAATAATTATGCTTTAAATCATTTTTAAAACACAAAACTTCTGTAAATTATTGATTTGTTTCTAAAATTTCCTTATCTTCTTAACTTTTACTTATATTTTTTATTTTAGCCATTCATTTCTTTGGTTGTTGGTTAATATTTGCCCTAATATGGTGGCTGATAGCTTTTTGTCCATGGAGACCTGCATGACGATCATTTACCTTTACGACAACCAGAAACAGGTATCTGTATTTAGAGTTATAAATTAAGGTTTTTGAACTTTTTCTTAATAAATAAGAACTAATATAAAACAAAATATTATTATTATTAAATATTTTAAAAATGTCTTTTAAATTTCAAATTAGCTGAATTTTTTTACTGTTAGTAGTTACACGTGTAAAAGTTGACTTAGGTCAAAAACAACTTAAAAATATGTAGGGCAATGATTTAAACAGCCCCAAAAACCTATTGAACTGGAATTATTTTGCTGTAGCTATACACTGATGCCGTTTTGATGATGACTGTAGCTTGTTTTGTTTTTAATTTATTTCGAAAAAACTTAAAAATTGCCTTTGCTGTATTTGTTTTTCTAATTTCAAATAGTTTTTGGAATCATTGATGGGACAACCTTTTAAAAGCAATGCATTGCTGTGTTCGAAGTATAATTTTAACGATTTGATTTTGAGATGCCATCATCAACCTTTGTTTTTATAATAACCGCCATTTTGTTTTGTTTTTGCAAAAGACGGCGTTTAACACTTTATAGTTTTTTTTAAATCTTGTGTTTAAAATCCTTTTTCCGAATTGGCCATGACTGCGAAAGAAATTAGGTCTAGAAACAATTACAATTCCATTCTACTACTACTAACCAGAACATAATAGCACAATAATAAATCAAAGTAACAATAAACAAAAAGCGGTTTGGAACTTAATAAATACAGATTTAGGTAGAACAAAAAAACAAAATAAAATAGAAATTATTGATAGTGGTACAAAAATAACAAAACCAAAAGAAGTAGCTAACATTTTTGTGGAGTATTTTTCAACTATTACTGAGACAACTTTAAGTAAATATGGTAACCTGAGATCAGAGAGATGCACATTACCATATCAGCCTATTAGTAATACTTTTTTCTTTAGATTTGTTGAGAAGAATGACATTCTAAATATAATAAACAAAATAAAAAACAAAAAAGTACTGGATTAGACAATATTCCTGTTAAAATAATAAAATGCTTCAAATATTCTTTGGCTGAACCTTTTCAATATTTGGCCAATGTTATATTTGAAACGGCCACTTTTCCAACAAAACTAAAAGAGGGGCTTATAGTCCCAATTTTTAAAAAGCTTGATCCCACCAATGTATGCAACTACAGGCAGGTTACAATTCTTAACATTTCATCAAAAGTTTTAGAGAGGTTATTTTATGATCGGATGATTTCTTTTCTGGATAGAAACGAGATAATTGCTGGGTGTCAGCATGGTTTTTATAGGGGAAGATCGACGGAGGGTGCGGCGGTAGGCCTCCTGGAGTACGTTTATAAAAAAATGGATGAAGGGGAGCATGTCGCCGGGCTCTTTTTCGAACTTTCACGTGCATTTGATAGTTTAGATCATAACTTTTTATTAAATAAACTTTATGCTTGCGGATTCAGGGGCAGGTTTTTGGAAATGTTGAAGTCTTATCTGGAATATAGAAAGTGCTGTGTAAAGGTTGAACACGAAGTTTCTGAGTTTGAAGATTTTAATATGGGAGTCCCCCAGGGTTCAGTGCTGGGACCATTATTATTTTTAATCTTTGTTAATGAGGTACCAGAATATATATCCAACGGAACAATTATTATGTTTGCGGATGATACCTCAATTGTGGTCTCAGCACGGACCCCTGAGGATCTCAAATCCAAGATTCAATTAACAATTCGGGAATTTAAAGAATGATGCGACCAAAATAATCTTATGTTAAACATTGAAAAAACCAACTATATAAACTTTCGAAGTTCTCAGAGAAAGAAGAAAATTAACATCGAAAATATACAGGAGGCTGAGAGCCTGAAATTTCTTGGCCTGCATCTGGATTCATTTTGTAAATGGGACTACCACGTAGAACATGTTTGTAAAAAAATTAATTCTATTTATTTTGCCTTATCGCGACTACAAAACACGTTTACGGAAAACACTTTGCTGACGCTATACTACTCTATGGTTTACTGTCATCTTAACTACAATATTGTTTTGTGGGGCAACTGCGTGGATAGTGAGAGAGTATTTATAAATCAGAAAAGAATCATTAGGCTTATCTTTCGACTTAATTCTAGGACGAGTTTTAAACCTACATTTATTAATAAAAAAATATTATCATTGCCTTGTTTATATATATACAAAACCCTATTGTATGTCAGGGAAAATTCGGAGAAGTTTCAAAAAAATTCTTGTTTTCATAGTTACTCCACCCGAAATGCTTCATCTTTTAGTTCGGAAAATCATAGTTTAAGTATTTATGAAAAATCCCCGAATATAGTGGTAAAAAAATGTTTAATAAATTACCAAATGAAATCAAAAATTTACCATTTAATAAATTTAAATACCATATAAAAAAATTTCTCCAACAAAAGTGTTACTATTCGGTTAATGAATACATGTCAGATATATTGTAGGTATTTTTTAAAGTGTTTTTATCTGTATAATGTATTGTTAAATGTAAATGTCCTTGTTTTAGATACTGTATACCTATGTATATTTTTTTATATATATTTTTAAATTTTAAATATTTTTTAATTTTTTATAGTTTTTAAACATATGACGTGTACATCCATTTTGTATGGCTGACGTATGAAATATATTATTATTATTATTATTATTATTATTCTTAGTAATACATATTTTAATTTTTTTAACTTATGTACTAAAACAAAGATGAATATTTACTTTGTATGCATAGGCATATTAAAATATGTAATAGTTAATAATATTTAGCCGTAAACTTTTTATCCTAAATTGGTTTATAAACTCAAAAAGAGTTTTTTTAGTTTATTATCCATAAATTTAAAAAAATATTGTCTCCATATTGACACGAGCACAATTGGAAAACTAACATAGGTGCGACTAATAAGGCCCGGCTAAGGAAGATTTAATAGATAAAATAAAAAATGTACATTTAATTAAAAAAATAAATAAATAAATCTATATACTAATTACTATTAAATGTAAACAAAAACATTTTTGAAAACTTGTCAATAAGCCCTAATTTACTATAGTAGGTTTATAAGGCCATGGATTATATTTATAATATACTTCAAAATTTAAAATAAATTATGTATATTTGGAAACTTTGATAAATAATATTAGAAATGCCCTGGTTACACTTAAATTTTTAAACATAATAACAAAGGTCTCTTTCTAATGACTTTTTATCATTGGTTTATTAGACCTTGATTAGCCTTATAAAGTGATCATCATTGGTATATTTATAAGCTTTTTACTCTAACCTTTTGTTATATTTTGTCAAAGCTCTAATTAACCTCTTTTTAATGGTGATGTAATAAACAAGGTGCTTTTATAAAAAATATCCACTTTTGTCCTACCCTGTAAATTATTATTAGTATACTCTTTAAAAAGATCTTTTAAAGACCTTTAAGAAAATACCACATTACCTACATCTAACTCTATTAGATTCGGAAATATGGCCATCCAAATCAGAAATTTAGGTAATGTTTAAATAACCGCCATTTAATAGGTAAAAATATTGACTTTATATTTTAGGGTTATAAAGCACTCGTTAGGAGCTTTCAAATAATGTACCACAAGACCCCCTGTTCATTTAATTTTTTTCTTAAGATGGCGCCGATCCGCCATCTTGATTGTTGCAACTATCATTGTTACGTCAAAAAGTAGTTAATATCCTCCCATTAGTCATACCCAAATTTTATTAAGAAAAATTAAGGGTACAAAAGTTAGTAGGGGGCTATTTACGTTCACAGTGTATAGTAAAAATATGCATTTTTTTATTTTAAGGTTGGGTACCCTGCGTTCTTAACATTCATGGTTTTCACTCCTGTTTTCTGTATTCTCTGGAAACTCAGCATACGACGGGATATGGTCTTAGAGTAATTACTGAAGAATGTCCAGAAGCTATTTTTATTTTGTGCTTGCAATGTATTATCGGAATGATTTTAGATTCGTTTACCATAGGTAAGAAAGAAATAATATTAGGGATATATTAAGCCACGTCCAGATTTGCAAAAATTCGCCAAACATCCGTCCAAACTAACCAACCTGTTTGCGCGCTCTTTGACGTCAAAAACCTACAAGTTTTAAATCACCGGCGAATCATTCGCCAAGCTCTTAAAACAACATGAATTCCGTCCACGCACACGTCCGCGCTATGTGGCAGGGTATGCGGCGTGGAGCGGCACGACGAATCGTTGCAAGTCTGGATGCGGCTTTAGCATGGTTTCTAATTATTTATATTAAAATAAAAAATACACGTTTTTTTTGACAATTGCTTCTATTGTATTTAGTCGAAGTTCATCACACCTAGAATAAAAAACAAAGTTATTTTTATTTAGTCTTTTTTCATTTTGACATTACTTTTTATCGCATTTTAGGTCTTGTTTTTGCGAAAATGGTTCGATCTAAATTTGCTGCGAATACCATACAATTTTCGAGAAACGCAGTGATGTCTCAGCGGGATGGCAAATTATGTTTTATGTTTAGAGTAGGAGATATAAAAAGAAGTAGACTGGTAGGAGTAGGAGTTAGGGCTATATTGGTGAAAAATGAAAAAAGTATAGAAGGAGAAGTGCTTAATAATTATCAGACAGGTAAAATAAAAATGATTTTGCACAATGTATATATATATATATATATATATATATATATATATATATATATATAAAAGGGAGAAGGGTAGTCTTAATCTGATTTTGTTATATATATATATATATATATATATATATATATATATATATATATATATATATATATATATATATATATACGTATATATATATATATATATATATTTTTTTTTGTTTTTGAAAAATCAGCAAGACAACTTTTACTTAAAGTTATTTAAAAAAATTAATTATTTTTATTTGCGAGGAATATTCCAAATATTCTGCCACCACTTCAACAATGGTCAAACTTAGGTATTTAAAAATATAAACCATAACGAAATTAACTCAAGAAATATTTTTTCAATGAAGGAAAAATGTGTACTTATAATTTATACAGGTTGTTTTAAAAGTATAGTAAAAATGTAAGATTTTTAAGTCTATTTTAGGAAAAAACCCTAACTATGATACTCACATAATTTTCTTATAGCTCCTGCTAAATAAAAAAACTTTATCTGGACTAAAGGATTAAAAAAACAAAAACCTCTAATTAAAAGCCAATAAAAGAAAAAGAACTAGTGCTAGGAGCCAATAAAACCAAAAGAACCCACGTTGGGTGCCAATAAAACAAGAAAGACCCTCATTAGACCTTAATAAATTTAAAAATACCCATATTGGGTACCAATGAAACAAAAAAACACGTGGTCGCCAATGGAACGAGAAAGTCTCTAGTTGGACGCCAATAAAACAGGATGAGGACTCTCATTTTAAGAAAATCTTAAAGTTAACTGTCCGCAGTTGTATGGGTTACTTATTTGTTGAGCATTATATGTGTAATATACTAAAGGAATATTATTGCTTGAGTGAAAATATTTTATAAGTTCGAGAGGTGCTTTCAGATTTCCATACGAATCAAAATAAATTATTTTATCTTTATTTTTATGTAGCCAGTCCAATGAGTACCCTTGTTTTTTTACTATCCAAATTAACTATTCCACATTCAACTAATTTAATTTTTTTGGGAGATTGTCCCTCATAAAAACACCTCTAAAATTTGGTATTTTTAATTTTTTTGCATATTTTAATAAATCGATATTTGTTAAAGCTCTTTGTGGAAATCTTAACGAAGTTTTTTTTTCCTACAGTTTTTTTAATAGAGCTTCCTTTATATGGTTTAATAAATAAACCCTTTCCTTTTGAAACACCTCTTCCTTTTTTAAAAGGTTTAATAAATAAACCCTTTCCTTTTACATTAGCTTCTAAGACTTTATTATGACGCTGAGTTTCTTCTAACAATTTTTTTGCTGCTTTTGAATCGTTTATAACTTTTGCAATAGAGGCAGCAGTTCCTCCTAAAGTACCGAGAGCCCCTAAAAGTGGAAATAATAAAGGTAAAAAACCACCAATTTTTTTAGGTGTTTTTAAAATACGTTTTTTTAACTCTTCCATTCTTTTTTGCTTTTATTCCCATTCCAAGTTTTTGTTTAGCCTTCATAATTCCTGATACAGATAATGCTGAGATTTTTCACCGATAGTAGAATCTCTCGCTTTTACCCTTTTCCAGGCTTTTTCTGATAAAATCCTGTCTGCTTCGTGTCTCTTGACTAAATCGTCAGACTGAGGCGTACGCTATGTCGTGCTCTTTACACGCAGCGTCCAGTGGATTAACACCTATATCCCCTCGTTTTAGTCTTTTTTCTAAATGTGTGCCAGGACCGCAAAACTGGTATCCTGGGATGTGAAGTTCAACCGGTAAGTTATTAATAAATTTATTTACTAAACCCAAACCTTTTTGGGTGCTCTTCTTATTAGTACTAACGTTGTGATGTTTATTAATCAACATTATATAGCAACTAATTAAAACTAGGTATTTAACAGTCTATAAATACTACTCGTATAAGATTAACCTTATTAGTATGTGTTTAAGATGAGAATAGAAAAGCAATCCTTTTCTTTACCTGTTTCAAACCACGATGAAAAAAATTTAATTACACAATTTAAAAAACATGGTAATTTATTTTGTGGGGGCTCCAAAAGGTGTCTTACTGTAGGAAGTTCGGGTAGCGGTAAAACAAATGCAGTTCTTACATTAATAGAACATCCAAACGGTATTCGATTTGAAAATGTTTACGTATATTCAAAGTCCTTATTTCAACCAAAGTATTAGAGACTATTTTACTTTTGGAAGACATAAAAATACAAACTGTTTTTTTATATTTCAAGGGTATTCCTCGATCCTTAAGAGACTTATACGCGAAAACGCAAATCTGTTAATTTTGTTTTAAACAGGACTATCTTAATTTAAAACATATTTATAATGATCACTGTATGAACGATATGTCATTTGAACAATTTAAAAATCTTTGTGCACACTGCTGGAAAGATAAGTATGGTTTTGTTGTAATCGACAAGGATTGTGAATTAAATGCCGGTAGATATAGAAAAACAGTTCGATTCGTGTTATTTACTTATAAAATTAAGACACATTTGGATTTTTACACATAATGCGGCAATAAGTATCTAAGATGAATAAACGTCTAAAGCAAGAGTTAATTAAATCAAGAAAAGCAGTAAAAGAAAAAATATCAAAGTCTAAAAGCTGGAATCTTCAACAGCACAGTCAGAATTGGAAAAGGCGGCCTGCGACCTATAACACACAACCACTACCAAAGTTAATTTCAGCTATTACAAAAACGGAACCAATAGACTTGGAGTTAAAAACTGAACCTGTTAAATATGAAGGTTCTACCCCCAAAAAAACTGTAAAAAAACAAACTGGAAAAACTCCTGTCTTACCCACTGAATTACCATCTTTCTTTTTGATAGTAGTATTCCGTCGGTAAGTCAAATTCCTGGAGTACAAGAGAGCAGTATTATAGCTGAAACTTCAGCTCCATCTAGTGCAGAGAATACTATAGAAAATCTAAATTTATCGGACATTTTGGAACAGACTAGACAAACAATTCAAGAATACGTTGATACCCCTGCTTATAAAGAGTGGTTGGAAGATTTCGATAAATTACCCCGAAGTTATATTGACGGAGGTGTCAAAGATGCAGAACATAAATTTGATCATAATTATGGAATAGTTCATGATTATGAGACTAATAAATTTTTTATTAGGTTTGACAGGAAGACCCGTCGAAATAATAAACAAAGATGTTAAGGTAGAAGGTATACTATATCCGGTACTATCGGTTTATATGAACTACTTTTTAAAAAAATCCTTTGGGGTATAAAAAAGAAGATTTAGATAATTATATGGACATTTTAAAAAGAACTAATGCATACCGTAGAAATCACGATCCTAACGAACAAGTGCAGGGAAATGCATCCTACAAGTACGTTAACATTATAGGTCCTTACTTGCTACAAAAAGGAATAACAAAAGGTAAATCTCTTAGACCGGCAGCACAGAGACTAGTAAATATATTTAATAGACCTATAGCTCCATACAGACAGGGAAGAGAAAGAAGTAAAAGCACAACTGGAACTGGTATTATTTTAAAGGAGCATAAACCAAATACAGATTATGTATATTGGGATAATATCAATGAACTTGTTGACAGACTTCGTTTGCTAATGGCATCTCAAAGGGCTGGCAATACAGGTCATAATAATGAAATCATTTCCATTCTAGAAGAACTTAAAGAAGCTAAGGTAATACTATAAAAGCATTTGTTTTAGAAAAATATTCTTAGTTCTAGTCAAGAAATAAACAATGACAGTAAGTAAATTTGGGACTCATATTTTGCATGCACCAAAAAATAATTTAATATATTACTGTATATTACCTATGATTGGTGAAGACCAAAATAACACCATTAAGCTGCGAAATGGAGAGAAAAGAGGTTGTTACGTTATTAATGGTGAGAGCATAATTTTTAAATTTCCCTTACCGGAAGCTGAAATTAAGAGCGTAAAGTGTCATTCAGCCTTGGAATTTCTTATTAATAATATTAAATTTAAAGTTAGTGAGCTAATAGGTCATAAACTATCAGATGGAGATACCATTTCCCTTATAAAGGAGTCCAATCTACCCCGTATTTTATTTGTAGGAATAGTTTTAAAGTGTGAGATAAAAAATGAAAATGAATAAGATAAAGGAAGAAGTAGTTTCTGAATTACATAAGTCAGCTCGAAGGAGATTTAAAAGAAGACGTATAATTGTACGAGGGATTGCAGATTTACTTGAAGTCGATTTGGTTGAGATGCTTCCCTATGCAAAAATTAATAAGGGTTATAAATATATATTGGTAGCTATAAATGTTTTTTCAAAATTTGTATACGCTTTACCGGTAAAAAGAAAAACAGCTGAAGATGTAAGCAATGCTATGGAAAAAATTTTAACCACCATGAAACGCTCGTACATCCCCAAAAATATTCACTCAGATAGGGGTATGGAATTTTTCGGTAAACCCTTTCGCAAGTTAATGGAAAAATATAATATAAATCATTACAGTACGTTTTCTAATATGAAGGCTGCAGTCGTCGAAAGAGTAAACAGAACATTAAAAAATAAAATGTGGAAAAAATTTAGCATGCAAGGGAATTATAAATGGTTGGATATTTTACCAGAAATAGTAAGGGAATATAACAACACGAAACACTCGACAACGGGACTTAAACCAATCGAGGTTACGAAAAAAACGAAAAAGAATTATTATTAAACGTATACAGTCCCATAAAACTTTTCGATTCACGTGGTCATTTATTCAAAGTAGGTGATTCCGTAAGAATCGGTAAGTATCGAACGATATTTTCTAAAGGATATACTCCTAATTGGTCAAATGAAATATTTACAATAAGAAAAGTAAATAATACGGATCCCATAACTTACTTGTTGCGAGATCAAAGAAATGAAGAAATTCAAGGTAGTTTTTATAGGGAGGAACTACAAAAAGTTAAGCATTCAGACGTTTACTTAGTGGAAAAAGTTTTAAGACGAAGAGGAAATAAATCATACGTTAAATGGTTAGGTCTAGATAACTCTCATAATAGTTGGATATTAAATAGTGACTTAGTTTAATAAATAAAAAACATATATAAGAAAACAATTGTTTTATTTAAATCTTTCTATAAAAATTTTATTTCTAAAATCTACATCAAAAATATCTTTAAGAATAATTTCAGTTTTTTTAATTCTTCTTCTAAAGTGCATTCTGTTGGAAAATTCTTTATAGTCCCACTCTCTTGATTTTTTGTATGCAAACTGCCACACAACCATAAGATGCACCTTATTTTTGGACTCGTCAAACGATACTGATTTCATCATAATACCTTCGTCTAGGAAATTTAAGTTTGTATTCCAGTATGTATGGATAGATTGTAAGCAGTTCCATCATTGTGCTAACATTTTCATTGTACTGGCTTTGTTTGAGTGTCATCAAGTTGTTAGAAACGTTCGTTAACAAATCACCTGCTTGACTATTAACGTTTGCTTTTATTTGATTAAAAAACTTTTCAAACTGTTGTTTTTTATTATTTCAATGCGATATTCTATAAGCGGTATCAAATCCCACATTTTACAAATACTCTCACAGCCCAAATAAACATAATTATTATTATCGTGTTTTATCTTCACCACATTATAGTCATCAATTTTGTCAAAGTAAATAGTTATATTGTTAAATCTAATTGGAATATCAAAGTAGCCACTTGAAAAAAAGTAACTTGATATTGTCCCCTGATGATGTAAAAAACACTTCCAATCTTCTTCAGATAAAAATATAGGTCCACTCGATTTAGAGCCGAGTTCAATGCACGGTGAAAAGTCGTACTCAAGTAGTCCTATGTTAATAAATTTTGTGCACGAGTTATTTAAATAATACTGTTTACCATTAATGACAAAATTTTCGTTGGGCACTATAAAATTATGTGTCATGTCACCACCGTCGCCGACAACCGATTCACTAAATGACTTTAACATTTTTCTTTTAAATTTTACACTAGCTTAATTTTTTAATGATATACCTTATATAACATTTAAGTACAAGGTCTCAAAGAGAAGGGGATACTTTTTAAAAATGTTATTTTTTATTTTGCAAAAATAATCCAATCAGTAAAAGACAAATAGTAAATAATATACCAAAAGACGTGCATAAAATATAACATATTGTGAAATCGCAATACTCGTTTACACAACTTTCACGTAACGGCAGCCAACTCGAATTAAAACTTGTCCTATTTGCATAAGAATAAATTATCTTAAAGTATTTAAAATCCTTTGTCTGTGAACTATTTAAAGAATACATAAAAGATGGTAAATCACCATTAATCCTGGTTATTAGCATACTATTACAACACTGTACCTCGGTAATATTATTATTATTTAAACATATTTTTGTCTCTGCTATTTTCGGTTGATAGTGAATATATAATATATTAGCCGTCGATAGCCAATAAAGCACTGTAAAGTTCATTGTTTTAAATAAAAATAATAAAAAACTACCAGCAATAGCGGTAAGCCACCAAACAAATAATTAATAACTTTTCGTTCGGACTCGTCAGTTCGATGATACGTTTTACTTGTCATCAAAATGTCAACCAGACTACACTTTCTCATATATTTGTAATGTTCTTTTATGGGACAGTCCCCCTTCTCCCATTTAAAAATTTCAACACCACAATAAACACATCGACAAACGTCTTTGTATTGGGTAAAATAAAATCCTGCCTTAGCTAATTCAATAGGGCTAACTAAACCTTTCCAATTTGTAAATGTTAATAATCTTTTTTCAAAACTAGTATCACTCAACAGCGGCGAATCTAAACTTTCCAAGCACATTTTGTGAGCGCACACTGTTAGTAAATAAAATACTGCCTGTTCAGACTTGTCTATTTAAACAAAGCCTTGAGATTAATTATTTCGTACCAGATGCAGTAACCTTTACTTGCAGCCGCAGCGGGCGCCCCGGTATCTTGGCGTGTGTTCGTCACTGCCCTCAAGCTCTAAAGCTGTTTATCTTTTAAATTGATTGTAACGTTATAATTTTATTAAACCGGTATTCGCAAAGAAATAAAACACACATTTTTATAAACAACATTTATTTTTTAACAATTTATACACAGTACATTTTAAATTCATATTTACAATAATACTTTTTTCTAATAATTTTACCTTACAAATATTTAAATTTTTACCACTAACCATACTTAATTATTTGTCATTTTCATCTAACAACAAATAATGTCCATATGGTAGGGTTTTTATATTATCTTCACAAACTTTTCGTTTATCATCCGAACGATCCAAAGCAATTTTAAATTGTTCAAATGTAAACACATTTTGACCTATAGACCTTATTTGATATTGTTTTTGCTCAGAACCTCTCCGCTTAATAAACATTTCTTATAATTTTCTAAATTTAAGTCTTTTGTTACACTCGTTGAAACACCCTTTGCTACACATTTATCCCTTAATGAATTATAAATTCTAAAAGTATACATTTTTGATCTAAGACCCACAAATTCTTCCAAAATTTTACCCTTCATTTCATCCTTCATTACCCCCATAACCTTTTTATTTACTCTAGGAATGTTATATACATTATCTAGAGGATAGTCAGAGGTATCAAACCATTCATTTATGTCACCCTTAATGTCTGCATATATATCTTCCGTTTTAATTAGATAAATCCCAGAGTCAGTATCGGTATAACATAATTTTACACAATCAAGAGGGTACCTTTTATGCATATACTCGTAATGAAATTTATACAACTGTACCTTAGCCAAGTCCAAAACTGAAAAACCAATATATATAGGTTGATTAAAGTAAATTTTACACCTATTTAATTCAATTGCTACACAACCCTCATCAAAAATCACCCTGTCTTTAAAATTTGGTTTGGAGACGTAAAAATTTACACCATATGCATTTTCATATTTGGATACCAATTTTACGTCTCTATATTTTCGTACATTTTGAATAGATTTACCAAACGAAGCATTATTTAGTGTTTTAAATAAGAGCACACCAAATTCGTTTGTTGCCTGACTTCTTAAACGGGTATTTAGTGAAATATATGGTTCCATCCAAGGTGCCTGCCTAAACTTTAACACCCTATTAATACGATCTAATTTTAAACCATGCCTAAGACACTGTTGTAAAGCTACATAATGTATAACGTAATTTTTTTGTTATATAATGTTGCAAGCAATTTTTTATTCTTACTTTTCTCGGGAGCTAAATGCTCAGGACAAAAAGGGAGATCTGAATGAGCAGAATGTATTTCAGGGGGATAAATAAGGTCTACATCTAAAATAAAACCTACATCACAATCAACGGAAATATCCATTATTTTTAATCTTTGAATTTGCTCCACAGATAACCATTTAAATCTACCCATAGGTAAAGGTTGTGACATAGCATAACCATATAAATTATTCACGTCAAAATACATTAAATAGCTCGAATCAATATTTTTATTATAATTTTCCATATATTTATTGTTAGCCACAGCATGCCTATGTATACATGTCGATAAACCCCCTCTAATACCCCGTTCAATAAATAACAACATATCTATATCGGTTAGTAACTCAATTTTTGCAGATGTTGTATAAAATAACAATGACCAAGTTAACGATGGGAGACTTATATAGTGTATAGGGTCAATTTTATACGTCGTTATACACAGATCCCTAAACGACTCAAAAATATCCGCTAAAAGCAATATATCCGTTTTCATATATATGTCTGAATATTCTAATAAATTGGCACAGTTAAAAGTATTCCAAACATTTTGAGCATGTTTGTATTCTTCGTCTGAAATATGTTGGTTTTTATTTTATTAAAAAATTTTTCTTTAGGTGGTAATAAAGGTTCTGTTAGCGATCTAAAAGAAGTTACATAGTTATAAGGAAACGAACCCTTTTTAAATAACAATTTTAAATGATCCCGAGGTAAATCACTTTGCATATACTCAGTTATTTTATACTCAGTCAAAAATGATGCCAATTTTTCCAAAGGAAACATTAAAAAATTTACAGAATCTATAAACTTTAAGTGTATACTTTTATTATATTCTATATTATCTTTTTTATTTTAAATGTTAAACGTTTAGAAAAACACTTATATTTTTCCTTATTACAAGGTACGACATACATAGGACCCTCTAATTCAGAGCATAGCCTTTGAATAAAAAATTTACTGTCGAAATTAGATAATCCGTGAAAAACTACAGGTAAAAAATTAGGTAATTTATAATTTAAATTACAAGACTGATGACCGGCACCATTATATGAACCAGTTAAATGATTATGATCTCTCACTTTAATATCATTTTCTGTAAAAGGCTTTTCACAAATATGACATTTATCAGCTATATCAAAATTATTTAACTGTTCAGGTGTCAAAGGACTCATAGGAACAATTTCATTATACACCTGACAAACATACTCTGCCATATTATTTAACTCGCTTATAAACCAATCAATGCAGTCGCGCCCCGAAAACGAATTATATTTGTACAAATTTTTATCGTAAGAACAAAACAAAAAATAACCTATATTGTAAGGGACATGTTTTTCACAAACCATCGTATATGAAGATGACGTAGAGGGGGTAACCGTTGTTATAGGCATAGATAAAGTCTCTAAATCACAATAAAGCGTAAAAGGTACCCTTTGCTTGTGTGAAAATTTTTCAAAAGATAAATATTTTCGTTCTGCACTGGGCATTACGCACCTTACACCTCTATGTTCTGAGCAATAAACAATATGACTCTTTAATTTTTCATCGGTCCTAAAATATGTTAAACATCGATAACAAATAAACTTTTTAAATCTGTTTTTGTAATAGAGCTACCAACTAGTCTACTAAAATGTTTGATCCAACAATAGTGATAGTTAGTTTCGTTTTCATTTATACTATTTTTTGATTTTTGCACTAATAATAAATTTACGTGTCTAGGTTTTATAATATCAGAAACCACAATTGGTACAACTTCATATTTAGCTTTTTTATTTTGAGCAATAGAGTCATCACTTTCATAGCTATCAGAGTCGTTGATTTCATTTTCGTCAACAACTACGACACTTTTACCAACAAAAAATTCATTTGATCTATTTTTTTCTTTTAGTGTATAAATATTTATACTTAAATTATTTTGTTTCTCAAATTTTGAAAGTTGATTTAACGAAAAAGGTAAAATTATACCTTCTAAATTTAAAACTTCAGTATAGTGTCTATATGAAGAAACTCTATTATTATTTAGCTTAGCCGGTTCCAATGCTGAAACTATTGCCCAAAAAAGCAAGCCTCGTCTTTATTTCTAACATTTACACAAGCATTTTTTCTTTTTATTTCGTCCGGTAAATCTCTAAAGGAGGCACCCCCAGAAAATAGAGAACACTTATTAATTTTTATATCCAATTTTATTATTTCCTTTAATGTCCATCCACTTCCCATATCACTCATTTCCGAAAGCTTAGTCAATATTTTATCAGTTATATTATTATAAAAAATATTAACGTTGCTTAAGTCAAATAAAGTTTCATTTTTAGTACTCATATATAAAATTTGTTCAGTTATACCCTCTATACCACTTTCATTTTCTTCCCCTTTTGGTATTACAAATTTTGCCACAAGTGTTACATTAATTTTACAAGGAAAATAATTAATTTTTTTAACCAGATTGGGAAATATTAAACCAACCTCCTTTAGAAATATTATAGGATCTAAAATACCTAAGCTATTTTTTATTTCTATTGTTAGTAATCTACATTTAAAAGCAGTTTCTACTATAACAGGATTTAATTCCACTCCTGCGCGCTTAGCCATTATTCATTCAAATACTCAAAGTGAATATCGTTAATTTCACGACCAGATACCATTTTTCTTTTACCTTTGTATATCATTGTTATTTTTTTCCCCTTGTTGTGGATTCCAAAAATTCATCATTCAAGTCTTTAAATCGTTCAGGAAGCCAAACTGCCTTACCGTCTTCAAATACAGCCAATATCCTTCGACCATAAACGGTGTCCACAGCTCTAAACTGTGAAATTTGATGTTTTGAGTCCTTCTGCAAATCAGCCAATTTCACTATCTCATAGTCTAAGTGGCCTAGAAAATTTAAAGTATCCAATTTGTTACTCATTTTTTCTGTAAAAAAAAAGGAAACAAACATTAACATTAAACGCTTAAACTTTAAAAAAATTAAACCTAAAAAGACAACGGACTATTAACATTGGTAAACATGTCAAAAGTTTCTAAAATATATTCAACATAATACCCTAGAATACCATCTGCTCTTATTAACTTTAATTTAAAACAAAGTTTAGAACAGCAAACATTACAATAATTAAAATTATCACCAATTTTAAATAATATTGATTCTCTTGAAATACTCTCCACCTTCTTTATTTTACTAAATTTAACATAACTAATATCACACTTACTCCAAATTTTCCAATATAATTTTTTAAAACAATGACCACAACATATTATTTCGTTATTGTACCAATTTAACCTATAAAAAACCATACAATCACATAATTAACTCTATCTTCTAAAAAATTTAAAAAATCACTTTCATTAATTTCAAGATAATCACCAAAATATTTTTTAAATAATTTTACATAATATTTTGACATACATGAATCAAAAACAAAGTTATTATTTTTTACAAAATACTTATTTTTGGGTTTTTTAAATAAATATTTTTATAACCCTCTAAAATATCAGCTTTTAATTTTGAAGGTAACGGTAAAGATAAACAATGCGATGCATTTTTTAAATTCAAAGTTATTGTTTTACATGCGAGAGACTGTAATGTGGGTACAGTTTTTTTAGAGTACTATCAAAACCTTCATATTCACTCATCGTAAAAGATTTTAAAAAAATAATATTTACTGTCTTTTTAAAAATATTTAATAAAAAATATTACTTACCCTTTTGATGCAGCGATTACTGTATAACTGTTGGATTATAATGCACTTAACATTTTACACACCTGCTTATATATGGTTGCACTTTCCTTTCCACTTGATTGTTTAAGGAAAAAATCGGAAAACCAAGGTTTCTCTTTGTACACTGCACTTTCCACTAACTACTTTATATTTTAAAAAAATGAAAAACTGGGTGTATGGTTGCATATAAATACAGCATGTTGTTTCTACACAATTATCACATTCTACTTAATCAACTAAGTGACTACAGCATTATACATTCTACTTGTTCAACTAAGTATCTACAGATATATAAGACATTGTAAGTTAATATGTATTCTACCTATAAAAATAGCTTAATTCAATTATTTAATGAAAAAAATAATACTTATTCTCCAAAAACCTTATTAGAAATTTCATTAATAAACTGTTTTGAGTCTATAGTTAAAATTAAAAATGGTTTTCCTAAATTATTTATTAATAATCTTGAACTGCCGATAGCTCTTCAAAAAAAAATTTATAATAATCGTCAAAAACTGTGGAAAGTTTATTGTAAATCTTTTGACTATGATATTTTTAAGTGTATCAGTCATATAGATTTAAGTAATGGGGTTTTATTTCCTTGTTGTCAAGTATTTTTAAAAAATATTACAAATTCAAATTTAGGTAACTTTTCTGTTAAAAAATATAAATATTTAATTACGTTAAATAACAAAGCTTACAAAATTTGTAAAAGATGTTATACATATTTTAAAATTAACATACCAAACGAATTTGTTCTTCATCAAAGTGTTTCATATTTTAAATCGTTTTATCCTGCTAATTTTATTATAGATAATATTAAATTAAATTATTGTGACATTTGTAAGGTTGGTTCGTTTTTTTTTACAAATTTAAATTTTTTTCCAATGTCTTGTATATCATCTGATTATATGATACACGAAATTAGTTCTGACGAGTCGGAATGGGATTTAAATATTGATATGATTAGTTCAGATGATGATTTTTAGGTAATATTTTATAAACATAGGTAATTTTTTATCTTGTAACATTTTTTTTTTTTATACAGAATATCAACATGCATATGGTAATTGATTTACAAGGATTTAGACTGGGGAGCAATTTTATTACGAAAGAATTGGCAACATACAATGGGTTTGAATTAAGCCATTTTGTCTTTTCTCCACCCTGTAGCAGGTTTCAACTTAGCGGAAAAGATTTGTCTGTAGTTGAGTGGTTAGAAAACAACCACCACTGTATATTATGGGGGAGTGGGGTAATTCCACTAGAGAATTTAAGAAAAATATTAAATTTTCTAACAAAAAATGAAACTAGCATATTTACGAAAGGAGAAGAAAAAGCAACAGTATTAAGAAAATTCGTTAATTGTCCTGTAATGCAACTACCCGAACAACCCATAATCAAAAAAGGAACACCACAATGTGCTTTTCATGACAAAAAAATATGTATTTGCTCCCTTACGAATGTCAAATTATTATATGATTTATTTTTTTAATGTTAATATTTTATGTGTATTTTTTTAAAATATATATTATTGTTTATAAAGGTTTTTATTTTTTTATTTTTTCCTTTTTTTATAGATGTTAGTCAAATATTACAAAGACCATCCTCTAGCCTGTGTACCTACTAGAGCAACTGAAGGTTCAGCTGGGTATGATTTAACTAGTGTTGAAAATTTAATAATTGAACCAGGAGATAGAGCTTTAGTAAACACTGGTTTAAAAATTGAACTATCAGAAGGAGTGTACGGTAGATTAGCCCCTCGATCAGGCCTTGCGCTTAATTATGGAATTCAAGTAGGAGCAGGTGTCATTGACAAAGACTACAGAGGATTAATTAAAATACTTCTTTTCAATCATGGTAAAAAGCAGTTTATAATTAAACCTGGAGATCGTGTATCACAATTAATTTTTGAAAAAATATCACACCCAATTTTTAAAGAAGTTCCTTACTTAGATGCAACAATTAGAGGAGATAAAGGTTTTGGTTCCACTGATAAGTAATTTTATTACAATTTACTTATTATATAGAATTTTATCAAATAAAAAAAAGAACTTTGTAACATTTTTTAAGGTGTTTTATTTTTTAAATACCCAATAATAAAACCTCCAGTCCCTTATAACTGTGATATGTACCATCTAACGTATGATTTATCACTTTTTCCACTAAGTAAACGTCTGAATGATTAACTTTTTGTAGTTCCTCCCTATAATAACTACCTTGATTTTTTTTTCTTTGGTCTCGCAACAAAGTGAATGTGTGCGATTGTTTAGGGATATAAATATAGAATTTTTTCTTTAAATTATTTATATATAAGTTGTCTTTGTAGGTTAATGTTTTTAGTGCAGTATAATTGCTAAAAGATGTTTGACAAATTTGATATAGTTTGTGTTGATATTCAAGGTTTTCCTTGTTTAAGTGGTTATATCCCTAAGGAGTTATCTATCTATGATGGTAAAAGAAGTTGTAGTGTACTATTTAAACCACCATATAGCAGAGAATTATTAAAGGAGGAAGATTTAAAAATCGTAACCTATTTGGAACGTGAATATCATGGATTACTATGGGAGTCTGGATCAATTGATTTAAATGACTTTCAAAAAGTCATATGTCATATGATAAAAATGTATAATAATCCAAAAATAATAGTTAAGGGTGACTTAAAGGCAAATGTTTTAAAAAAATGTGTTGACCCTAATAACATTATGAAGGTACCTGTAAGATCAGAACCTAAATTAAGCAAGTTTAAAAATCAAGTGAAGTGTTATCACCATAAAGACTTTAGTGTTTGGCATTGTGCTTACAACAATGTTAGGTTATTGTATAATTTTAGATATTGTTTGTTAAATATTTGTGAATAAAACACTATAAGTAAAAATAAATTTGTTTTATTTAAATATTTATTACATATATTTATATACAGATTAAATTATTATTTAAAAATTCAGGAGTAACTCTTTGAAACTTCTTAATATATTTTCAGTTGACTTGTTTTTGTGTCTTCTAATAAACTCTTCGAATAAATTTTACCAGTTTACCATTGTTTAAAATTCAGTAATAAAAATTTTCACTTTATATTTGATAAAATAAAATATAATTTCTAATAATTATTTTCATTAAATGTCTTGATGTATGGTTCCATCTCATTCAAAAATTCTGGAGTTATATACTGGTACTTTGTAATATATTTCCAGTTTACTAGTGTTTTATGATCCCGAATGAAATTTTCCGTTAGTGTTTGATAAGTTGATATGTAATCCCAATTAACCATTGTCTTGAACTCTTCAATAAAATTAAGGCTTAACGTTTGGTATTGAGATATGTAATCCCAGTTTACTTTGTTTAAAAATGTTCTTATAAAATCTTCCGTTAAAACTTGCTTCTTACTTAAAATTTTCCAGTTCAAATCATTTTGAAAATATATAATAAATTTTTCAGATAAATTTGGAAACTGTGAAATATTGTCCCATACCTTTGTACACGCCATGATGAAAAATTAAACTATAAGTTTACAAATAATTTTTTTACTTATATACTAAATGTTTCCCCTACCTTTTTATTTTTTTAGAATTTAAACTTATTTCATCATGTTTTATCCTTGAAATGTTTTTTTAAATAAATAATTAAAATAATATTTTATATTTTAATAAAACACACAAAATTCCTGATCAGACAGACAGACAGACAGACAAACAGACAGACAGACAGACAACCAGACAAATTTATTTAAATAAGTACTATTAAATGATTATTTACTTTTTAGATACACTCTGTATAGAACTATAATTATCATAACAAATCTTGAACCCACATATAAATAACTAAAATATAATTTATTTTTTTAGGGACACTCTATATATCAATATTATATTTTTCCTATTAATGAAAACACAAGTGTCACTAACCTACATCTTAAGAATACAGTATGTTATGTAAGACAACAAAGAAAGGAATGCAGTTCCAACAAACCTGACACTGACCTCAATCTACGTGAATATCATTTAGATATTTTATACCTATAGATATAAGAGTAAAAACATGAAAATTATTCTAAGTTCTTGATTTTGAAGTGCTATTGTATACTACTTCTATTGATTTCTCCGAGAATGATCTTTTAAAATTTTTGAAAATTGAGTACCATTGTAAGTTAAGTAGGAGAGATATGACTAAAATATTTAGATGGTTTTGGCCCTTCCGGTCTTACTAAAGTTACTGTTAATTTCACCATTTTAAATGGGATAACCCCTTTAATATTATGTTTTCCTTACTTCTGCGTATACTTTTAAAATTATATGAATTGGGGTTTTCTTTTTAAATAAATATTAGGCCCCTTAAAGAGGTAGAGCTTTAGTGAACTGCATTTAAATAATAACAATTTAATTTTACTTATTCTAAATGTGCCCTTAAATACGGCTTTGAGGTTAGGCTTTCAGTTGGCCATGACAAGCCTGGTTTTTAAAAAATCGATTGTCGCACTTAATCAGTCCTGTATAATAATTGGTTAAATTAATTTAAAAACATTGTTTTTCTCTTTTATTTGGTAATAAATCACTTACCCAAGCAGCAAGCTGACGCAATTTCTAGTCATTTTTGGTCATTTTTCGTCATAAGACGTCATCAGACCAAAATTATGACGTCTTTTTAACGTCATTTTCCTGACGTGTTTTTGACGTTGTCTCCTCGACGTCATTTTTTCGTCATTCTAGCTTATAAAAATCTAATGATGTCATGTTTAGAAAACCCGCCAGAAAAATTTTGTGACATTATATAATTTGTGTCAAAATCCAACCGAATAATCACATAACAGAAAAATAAGACTAATAATTTTACAAAATTGAAATAATAAAAAATCTACCGATAGATGGCGTAAGGGGCAATACACTCCTGCGTTTTTTCAACATTTTTGCTTCTTATAGGCATTTTTGGAGCTTGTTGATATCGCCTACATCGTACCAATGACAACCAAACTAGTTCGAGACCGGTCTGCGATTGGTGATCTCAATTAGCTTTGAAAGAAATATATTCGGCTAGTGTAAAAATCTGCATCTCCAGGTTGGACAGTGTCCCGAGAGATGCGACCTTGCAGTGCAAGGAAATTTCAAGCAGTAGTATGTTTACTCCATATTTAACAAACATAATTTTTACTAAATAAAATATCGAATCATTTTAGCTTTGGAAAAAAAGTATATGCGTCAACTTTTCGTCATTTTAAAGACGTCATTAACGGGACGTCTTTTGTCTGTGACTTAAGGAGGTGATTTTAACGTCATTTTGCGGTCATCTTATGACGTCTTTGGTGACCAAAATTAACTCAAAAGAGACGTCAGCTTGCTGCGTGGGTAGGTATTAGGCAGTAGAATTTTATATAAACAAAACAAAATTAGAATTATTTTCTATATTTTACTTTTTAGCTTGCAAGATATAGGTTACAAGTTAAAAGGCTATTTATTTTAAACTTTAATAATATAATTCTAGTTCCAACGTATTCAAACTTTAACCGCAGATATTTCCAGTATAATTTCTAAAATATTGGAAAAGTTTAGGACTTAATTCTTTTCGTTTTTAAATTTACATTAAATGAAATGTATGTTTCACCATAAGTTAAATTCTAAATGATAAAGCGAAAAATTATAAAATAGGCTAAAAAAGATGTTATACCATAACTCCTATTTGGTATACCGGGTGCCTCAAAAGGTCTATACAAAATGTTACCACACATTTCTTGGGCCAAAATACAATAATCTATCAAACTTACCTTGTCGAAATGTTTCAAAATTGTCACTACGTTTTTTTTTAATATCTTTTTTACTTTTTAATAAAATAAGGTAATAAAAATAAGTTTTTCCAGGGTAGACAATCGAAATCTGCTTATGTTTTTGTTGCAAAATGTCGAGGGAGCCACCGGCACTTCTCTTCTTATGTTCAAAGTTCCATAACTCTTTTGTAATCTGTATAAAATAGCTATAGTAAAAAAATTGTATTCTACCATAATTTGTGAACAAAAAATGTATAACCCGTTAATATCGCTACTGCTTTTAAGATATTTTAGATTAAACAGTTGTATTTCTTTACACTTTATCTAGATCACCTGGCAGTCTTCAAAAGGCTTGTACAAAATATTACCACAAATCCGTTGCGCTAAAATACAACGATCTTACGGGATCTTGCTCTAATTAAAAGTTATTCCTTTGCGAGATACAGGATGTTAAAGTAAAAAAATTAAATGAAAAATTAATCTCTGTATCTTTTTAACGATTAACTTTTAAGTAAGGCAGAATGTATTAAGTCGTTATATACGCACCCAAACAGTGGCGGATTTACATTTTTGCCACCGGTAGGCTATTTACTTTTGCCGCCTCTGAAATCCACAATCATATCAATATAAAAAAAATTCGGGTGGAAAAAAGGTCTTTACCTAAAAAAATATACGTGCTAATTGCTACCCTAATACTGATAGTCTAAGAGCTAGTGGATGGTCGACCATCTGTATTTTACCAAAGCTCATATTTTGCTCAATGACTCTCCTATACCTACATGAAATAGGGCTTCACTAAGCCGAGCGAGGGGTAACTATGGCGCCACTCAGGTTAAAAACTAAAAATCTGCAATGAAATTACAACCAGATAAATCGTCTGCCAATATTTTTCTTGGTCACATTAAATATTGTCTTGTGTCCAAACAGCAGTTTTGGAAAACACTGCCGAACTTGGTCAAATTTAGGTACTGGTCTTACTTGAGTAACGTTATAGCTGCCTTCGCTCGGCTTAGTAAAAGCCACATCTCATGTAAGGTAGTTATGGAAGAGTTCTTTAGCCAAATAGGAGCTTTGATAAAATACTGACGGTCTGGCATCTACTGGCTTCAAGACTCTGATAAAGCATGTTGTATTTTTCTAAATTTTGTATTTTAAAATAAAAAATTTATAAAGTAATTCTGCCGCTCTTTTAAATTTGCCGCCCTAGTCTCCACCTTACTAAGCCTGCCGGTAAATTCACCACTGGACCCAAAAAATTTGTGGTACCATTTTGTACAGACCTTTTAAGGACTACCAGGTAACCTGGATAAGAAGTAAAGGAAAACAATGGAACAACTTTGTATAAGATGTTAAATCTAAAATCTCACAACGAGGCATGTCTAGGACCTTCAAATAGTAAGTTTTATAAATATAGAATTAACAGTTTAAGAGATATTTAGGCGCTCACGTGCTTTTGATAAAATCTGGTAGGTCATATCTAAGCAACTAATTAAGACAGAGTTTTAAAAATAAAGGTACTTTCTGAATTTGACCCGCCCAGTTTAATGAAATTTACTTATTTATTTATCTACATGTTTGGGACACTACAGAATTAAAGTTCCATACAGCATCCATTATTTATAATTGGGTTTACCACAATTTACAATATATTGACATATACAAAGAATAAAATAATTAATACTACAAAAGATCGCGTACAAAAAGTCGTTTAACATTTTAAACGTTTTAAAAGTTGTCAACGTTGCGGAGAACAATTCAGAATTAATATAATAATTATTACATGCGATTTGCATTCTGATCAGCGGGGTATTGCGACCCTATTTTGTTCTTTTAAATAAATGTAAAATTCTATTAAGAAAAAGGTAGAAAATAATATAACAAAAATAAAAAGAAAAATAAATTAAATTTTAACGATTTTTTGCCAAAATTTGGTAAAAACCTACTTTTATTTTTGTCCCAAATATACTGCATTCTTTATTTAGTTTTACATATTATTTTGACTAAAAATTAAAAAAGTACCCTTATTTTTAATGAACAGTTCTTTTTGACCCTTAAAAACTCACCTTTTTTCACTTCACGACCTCAGATCGCCTGTTATTTATTTTTGTTATTTCTTTACATTTTTTAATGGGTTTTATCCCTCTATATTTTTCAAAATTATCGACTCTGGTCTAAAAAAATCGAACTCAAGTTTTTTTGTTTCTTCTAAGACCATTTACCATTGTAATGTATATATTTTTACACCATTAAAAAATAAAAATTAAACGAACACCGACTTTTTAAAAATGCCGATATTTGACACGTGAAATATTAATTAAATTATTATTATATTAAATACATAAAAAAACTGTACTTGGGATATGCAAAGGTACGTTTTTATCAAATTTTGTTTAAATAACTAATTTTTCGTAAAAGATTAAAACACAAAAACCAAATAATTAGGTATTTAAATTTTTTACATACATTTTGAGGCTATGTAAAAAAGCGGAAATACAAAAGTTTTAGATCTTTATATTGCCCACAACTTTGCTGTTTAACTTTTTAAATAGGACTTGCAGTGTGGCTGAAAATCTAGAAAAACTGTATTTTTATACTTAGCCCCCTCTACTCTTTTCGGCCTTGAATAGGCCGTAATTTATTTTTTCTTTAACTTTTGTTATATTCTCTACCTTTTTTAATGGGTTTTATTCTACTATTTTTTTAGTTTTTACCTCTTCTAAGGCTTGGGCACTGGTCTAAGATATCAACATGTAATTTCACCTGCCCAAAACATCTTAGTACTTAATAAATTTGGTAAATGTAGCTCTGGCGGCCTTAAATCTATTTAATAGTTGTGGTACTTTTTACTAACCTAGTATTTTATATTTTTACTCCAATTTATGTGGCATTTTTCCTTTCCTGTTGCTTCCAATTATTTCTAAATAAAAATTTATGTCGTACTTTATTGATTGAAAGAGAACCTTTATCCCCAGATTAGACGCATAAAGAACAATTAAAGATTTAAACGGGCTATTAAAGCGTAAAAAGCTTTTAATTTCTGATCCATTTAGGTCGAATCTGTTCCGCTTTATTATAAAAAGTTGGTCGATATAATATTAAAATGATTCCTTAATAAGAAGAAGCGCTTTGTTACCCTTTTAAATATCTTTTATTTGATAATATTCTTGAAATTTTTATTCTGCACTAAATTTGGTTACAATTTTTGCCCACCAAATTTAATTTAAAGTAATTCTTTTAAGTATGTATAAAAAAGTGTAAAAATAATAATTTTAATGGTCAAAGCACACTAGGCGCTTAGGTCTTGGTACACTTACGGACCGGTCAAATATTTAACATTCTCTTTAAATGTTATTTAAGGTCATTGGTTTAAAAGAATTTAAAATATTTGATCGAACCATGAGCGTACCGAGACCTGAGCGCCTAGTGTCCTTTGACCTTAAGAAGCCCAGGTTTAAATTTTAGGAAATAAATAACCTATTGTGTCGCAAAAGATTTTTTTCTTTTTTTTTTTTTGCAAATGCCCAAATAATAAAATGAAGGAGATACTTACAAAAAATATGTATGTAAGAATAATAAAAAATTAATAGGTTCTCACGATAGTTACTTGTCTTTTGATTATACACGGTGTTTCACAACTTATTCGACAAACTTTAAGGGCTAATACTACAATAAAAAAAAAAAAGAAAAAAACTTCATATGAAATGTTCTAAACGTCTTAGTTTTTGAACTACATGTGTTAATATGTTTTAAAAAATTGTGTATTTTTATAATAACTTCTATACCAATTCAGATATCTTAAAAAATTAAGGGACGCTTCCTATGCACCAAAAGACATTTTTGGCATACAAGAAAAATAATCTTTATTAGTGTCGTCAATGAGAGGTTTAACTTAAATATTTTTTCATTTAAAAATGGTACGCCACTGAATTTTCTGAAATAAAAATAATTTTTAAAATTTGCATTAGGCTTGGAACAGACTTGATCTCTTGACTTTTTTTCTTTGATGCATGGTTTTCCGCGCAAATAAATAAAAACCATTTTAGGGCACGGTAATTTCCTCAGAAAAGCATCAAATTCTATAGTGAAAAAATACCTTCACTATTTATTTTTTATTAAGATAGAGATTTGATCATGCCAAAAAATGGTTTTTATTTATTTACACAAAAATCTCTATATATATAAGCAAATATTCCCAACAGTCGATTCCTTTCGTTGGAACTTATAATAAATATAAGATCAAAAATGTTTTATTTTATAGTAAACAATATCTTAAATCGTGAGCGGCTTTGTCCACCCTAGGTGGGCGGCTTTATCCAACCTATCGGGCAACTCTGCATATTTTTTTTTCTCCCAGGGAGCCATCTACATTTCCGGTGGCACTGCAGCCTAAAGGCTTATTTTACCAAACTGCCGTTTTATTGTACCCATTTCAGTACTCTAGTACTTGAAGGCGGTATAGGTCCGCTGGGAGCGTACCATATGTTTCAGGGGACACTCTAATATCCCCTCTTCTTTTGTGATCCAATGCCTCACACTCTGACAGTATGTGGGTTACGGTCTCTGCTCCACATAATCTGCAGTCCAGATCTCCGTTGTATAATCCCATTTTATTCAGGTGTTCTTTCACTGAAGCATGTCCGGTGAGGAATCCTGTGATTGTTCTTAGCTGATTCCCATTCTAAATAGTTCTTTAGCTCTTTTTGTGCATGGTCCTCTAATGTATATTTTCCCATGTATGTGTTAAGTCCCAGTGCAGTTTTTGCTGGTCTTTTACCCAACTTTGTGCTGCACTCCGGAAGGTGCTCTTGGGCACTCCAAGGACTGGTTCTGGCCCGACGTATGTCGTGGCTGACCCCCTTCTGCGTTTTCAATGCCTTAAATTCCGCAATGCCTTGGCACCCACATCAATCTCCACATATTAGTAGGTTCTTAAAAAAACATTTTTTTACTGAAAACCTTGACTTATCCAAAATATTAGCATACCTAAATATAAACAATTGATTTAAGCAAAGAAAGCATTTTTAATAGAAGGTTAAACTGTACTTTACAATAATTATATTTTCTTGAATGTGTAGGGTTTCTTGGACCTCCCTTAACGCTTGACCTTTCTTTTTGTCTGTTCCGCACAAAATTAACGTAAAATATAATTTCGTAAATATCAATTATTAACTATAACTAAAATTAAATTTTAAACTTTTCTTCACAATTTTATATTTGGAATTTATAACGGTTCTAATTAAATTTAGGGGACCCTAATCTGAGATTAAACACATAAATATCAATTACAGATTAAAAGCAGCTATAAAAACCTAAAAGCATTTAATTTTTGCTCCTTTCTTTTTAATTTATTTTTTTGTAATAAAAAATTGATAAAAAATTCTAAGTAGAAGTGTTTTTGACAATCTGATCAATTTTGGTCTTTTCTGTTTTCAATTGAAGTTTTTACAAGTAGCTATACCTACATGTGGTACTGTCATGTGCAATTCTAGTTGAAGAACTTACCTTTTAAATATTTTGTTATACATATATATATATATATATATATATATATATATATAATATATAAAAATACCGAATATATATATATATATATATATATATATATATATATATATATATATATATATATATATATATATATATATATATATATATATATATACATATATATATATATATATATATATATATATATATATATATATATATATATATATATATATATATATATATATATATTCGGTATTTTTAATGATAATTGGAGAAACTTTGGTAAGAAAAGATTAACCAAATGTGTAAGACACGAAAGTCCAGATATAAATGTTAAACTGAGAGTTAGGCGTCATTAAAAAAGCTAAATGAGGGGGTATTATAACACATTATTTTAAAGCTCCTGACGAGTACTTTAAATCCCCAAAACATAAGGTCACTATCTTTACATACTTATATAATATAAAATTGCGGTACTTTAATAATTACCTGATAATGATTTGGATGGCCATATTTCCCAAATGAAAAAAGTTAGGTATACTTATTGTGGTATTTTTAAAAGGTTCTTTAAATATCTTTTTAATTCTGATATTGATGATAGTATACAGGGTAGGACAAAAATTATATACTTTTGTTTAATGACGCACTCTGTATATTATGTCACCAATAAAAATACATTTAAAAAATACTACTTTAAGTATACCTACGTTTATTAGTTACGTAAATATAACCATTCAAATTAGGTATTTAAGTAATTTTTAAAGTATTCTTACTTTGTAGTAGTTAAAGTTAATGACTTTTTATTTTGGAGTTATAAAGTACTTGCCAGGATTTTTAAATGATGTGCGATAAGACGAAATTTAGTTTCTCCTTCATACCTCTATATAATTTTTTGCCTAAAATTTGATTATGTTGTCTTACTTAAGTCTAAAATAAAAAAAACAATTCAAAATTTAGTAGCGGAGGTCCTAACTTTAGACGCGCACTGTATATATAAAAAAACACAAATTTATTTATTCAGCTTTAAAAGTAGTTTTTTTATGATGTCAATATTAAAAATAGGTCATTTCAAAAGTTTAAGTAGATCTCCCAGTCTTTCCAAATAAACATCTGGTATAATTTCCTTTTTTCCTGATTGTTTCCATTTTTCCACCTCATTTAGTGACGTAACTCCAGTAAGAACCAGCAGGGTTTTGAAACCACAACGCGTACCAAAAAGAATATCAGTGTTGCACCTAACAAAAAAAAATAAATATACAGGGTGTTCCTTAAATACATGCTTATATTTAAGGGGGTGCTTTTAAACTCATTTAAAGAAAAAAAAATTAAATAAACATATGTTTTAAACGTCGTAACTTTTGAGAAACAGGGTGTCAAAGTTAAAAAAAAACTAAATAATTAGAAAAACTTATTAAAAAAAAACTGTCATAGTGGATATAAAGCTTATTTAAATGGGTACTTATTATTTTTGTTACATAATTGCACATAAATAATTTTAAACCTCAATTTGTTAAAAGAGAAAGTTTTCGCAAAGCTTTTATGGTCTAAAAATATGAATTCAGGTGGATTTTTTTTCTTGTAGACTAAACAAGATACGGAGAAAATTCAAACTGTTTTTTATTTGCTTGATTTAAAGAAAGCACACACATTTAAACATTCAGTGAAGCCTTCGTTGCATTTTAAGACGCCACTGGACTTACTAAATGAAAGTAGGGTATTATTAATTATTTAGTAATTTATTATAAATTCCTTCCTTATTGCCATTAATAACATTGCCAAAATAAAACAGGATTTAATAAAGAATAGTTAGGATATTTAAGAATTTTTTTTTTTGAAAATTTTTACACTCTTTATCTCAAAAGTTAAGACATTTAAGACATATTAGTACAGGCAATGGGGAGCAAGATACTTTTGTCCATAATCCATTCTCCAGAATTTCTTTTTACAAATAGGTGCAGTATGACATGAACCTAAAAACACAAAATACTTACAAATATGGCGAGCAGAAGTGCCGCCATTTTGCGAAAAATCGTTTGGGCCTGTACCCCCGTAACCGGGCCTATAATTATAGGGGGCTTTATTATGGATAATTAAGTTTTCTGTCTTTTGGTTTTATTTTTTTTGTGTCATTTACCGTTTTAGATTAATAAGATTATTACTGGTTGTTTATTGACTTTTTGCCGATAACCCTTGTAATAATTGTTTAATAAATTGCTAATAATTAATATTTTAAACCGATATATTTTCTACAAAGTTATTAATAACAAAGTTCGCATAACGGAATTCGAGAATAAAAACCATAGGAATACCTGGCCAGATGTGGGATGACATTTCGCGCCAAGCCGGTGTCACAGGATTTTTGAAATTAACGCGTAATAACTTAAAAAATAAATATTTTAAAGAAAAGAAAAATAAAAATAAAACTTGTAGAAAATTTGTGTGTTCAAAAGTTTAGTAATAAGCAATTTATTGTTTAAACAATTATTAGAAGAGTTATCGGTAAAAAGTCAATAAACAAACAATAATAATCTTATAAATCGTCAACGGATGATGGAAATAAAACCAAAAAAAAGAAAATTTAATTGTTTCTAATAAAGGTCATTATAATCATGGGTCTCAAGCGCATGGTTACGGAGATACAGGCCCAAACGGTTTTTCGAAAAATGACGGCACATCCGTTCGCCATATTTGTAAGTATTTTGTGTTTTAAGTTTATTAAATCATACTGCACCTATTTGTAAATAAAAAATATTTCCTAGAGAATTTTCCAAGACAAAATCCTCTATATTCTGTACTATATGTCCATAGTAAGTTTTTTTTAAAATAAGTCCAAGAATAACCCCTTAAATATTAGCACGCATTTAAGAATTATCTTGTATAAATATATATTAAAGAGTAAAATTTATATTAAAGGTAGCTCTTTTATTTCCTAAAGTAACGCAAATCGTTTTTATAAAATATTATGATCAAAGGTCTTAATATTTAAAAAAAAACTAAAATTTATTTTATACTTTGTATATTACCAATTTGTATTTTAGTTTTTTTTTGCATTTATAAAGAAAGCTATGAATATAATTAAAAATTTTGTATCCTTTAAAAATATGTATATTTTTATTAACATTCATAGGCATGTACAAACAGGGTATTTAATTTTCGATAGTTTTACGAGGTATCTCAAAACCGTAAGGAAAATTAAAATTCCAATATAGGACTCTTGATTTCTTACTGAGAAAACAACTGCACTGAAAACAAATTATGGCTATTGCGATTCAGCTCGGAGGTACATATTTTTAAAATTTACTTAATTTTCCAACTTTTTTGTTGCAATTAAAATTGTTTCAAAACTTTAAACAGGATAATTGTGTATTTTGTTTTCGTAGAATATTGAAGTGTAATTAGTTGATTTAAATATTTGTCAGTTTTTAAAAAAATTACCCAACTTATGTTTTTTTTTATAAAACACCCTGTATATAATTATTTATATTAATTAATCTCTTTTCGGACTTTTTGAAAATATATACTATATTTTTTTAAGTAAATTCTTACTAAAAATTACCATTTTTCCATAAATTTGCCTTTTTTCCCATTAAAGACCATAACAGAAAAAAAAAGCAAAACACTACTTTTAAACATCTATTTAATTTTTATTTAACTACCTCAACTTAAAATTTTATATTATTGGGTTTTCATAAGCACGACGCATACAACCGATCCGAAATCGGATCGAACGTCACATTACACATATTATAAATCAGTCAGCCTTCAGATAATCGTATCCGATTGTCCGATTAAAAGTCTATTTACAAATATCAGTAACGTATCAGTGCCGTGACAGTTCCGTCCTCGTCTGGAGTCTAAAACCCTGATGCATGTTATTTACGTCTAAATTACACGTACGTACGTTTTTACAATTTTAAGATATACGAACGAAGAACTAGCCATAGTTGCCCTAGCGGTATTCTGATAATTTGTACCCTAGCTCTCTAATGTGTTTATCTAATTCTTACAATACATGAATTATGTATTACGTACCATCTACTTTAATTTATTTTCCAATCTTATTGTTAGTCCAAATGTCTTATTTCGCAACTTTATTGATGTACTTCGGATGTGGTCATGTGAATCATTTAGTACGGAATATTGACGTACCAATTTATTTAGTTATTTGTTCAAAATGCTTTTCAGGCTGCTTCGGTTGTATAGGCAGCGTCGATCCTCGGAGTTAAGCAGTGAAGTGCGCGCCCATAACTTGGATGGGTGACCGGGCCGTTGTCGGTTTTGGGCAACGGCACGCGGTGTTCTGCTCGGGGGTGAACGAACGGACCGAGCAACAACTATCCAAGTTATGGAATGAATGGTGTGTGAATGGGAAGGAGCAGGGTCAAGGTACAATAAGCCTTCAGGCTGCAATGCACCACCTAGAGGGGCGGTCCTCGGACCTGGGTGGGATGACCCCGAAAGCGCAAAAAATGCTTTTCATAAAAATCCATACAACTTCTTTGTTGAAAGCTCAGTCAAAACTGCAAAATATCTTTGTAAACGAATTTACACGAGACGTAACCGATGTGTGTGAATAGACCTTAAAAGTTAGATGTTTGCGGCCAGTTTAAAGCCGATTGGTGACGCTTGTTTTTAATTTGATTTTTTTTTGTTATAAAGGTTAGCATTTACAAAATAAAGCCAACTTTTGTTATTATATACTTTATTTTGTTATATCTAGATCCCAAATCATTTGTACCACCCTATTCAGTGAATCCGCGGTAATCCGAACCCTGACTAATCTGGTACCCCTTGTAACCGACTTGTCCGTTACCACTGATTATACCAAAAAATTTCGACAAATTTTTACCGATACATGATTAAAAAGTTTTAGGAAATGCAATACCGGGATAACAGGATTCCGAAATACTAGGATCTTGCATGCTATGGGCACAATTAACGGGAGTGAATAGAAGCGAAATTAATGTGTTAGCGTCTAAACATGTCAATTATAATTTTAAAATAATATTTAGTTTTCCAATTTTGTCACTTTTAAATAAGAAAATAAATATTTAAAAATTTTGATCATATAAATTAAATTTGTTTCATTTAGGTGGAATCAGGAAATGGGAAGGTCATCACCACTGTTCGTGTCGTTTTAGTTTGAATTTGTCGGATTATTTGTCTGTCTACTAGGGTGGGCCATTTCTGTATGAGCAGTTTCCAATATACAATAAAACAAACATTACAAAACTTACACATATTTTATTGATATTATTTTAAACTACAAATAATGAAAATTTTTTATGACCTAAAAATTATATTTTTCAAGTGACGTCCCTCATGTTGCTGACTAAACAGTTTTGTACCTGTCACCAACCATAAGAGTTTTACTTGGTTCAACCTTATGCTCTTTAATTAGGTAATCAGCTATAAAAGAATTTGGTTTTCCAACCACGATAGCTTCTCTTAAAGCACATGTTTCAATAGCTTTAAGTATTGGACCAGTACTGGGTACTACAAGCTTTTCGGATGATGGAAGTCGTTCATCAGTGTTAGTTGCCAAAAACAAACAGTTTGGATTACTAAGGTAGGTAGCCGCTTTAATTATTTTGTTGTAAAGAAAAATACTGGTCCAAACCGACCAATACTGCTTCTACGTCTGATCGGGATAAAAGTTTGTCTGTGTAGATTCTACACTGGTTTGAACAACATCATCTGGCTAAAAATAAATTTTATTTATTTAAATTATTATTTAATATATGTACGAATAGAGTTATTTACCTAAGAAGTGCGAAAAGTAATTCTTTTCTGCACGCCGTTGGAGGCAAAAAAGCACTGTTTGCACATGTTAGGTACAAAATTATGTTTTTTCCATTATCAAATTATCATATATGAAAATAATTACTATTTAAACAATATTATAAAAATTATTTTTAAAAAATTATATTTTTTGGCTTTTCTCCAGAATAAAGATATTTAAATAAAATTATAAAGAGCTATTTTGCTCTTGAAACCTTACCTTAATTAAAGAAAATAAATTCATAATAAATTCTTTAGTAAAAAAGAATTATTTTTATTTAAGTTATTTTAAAAATTAAAAGTTAAACTAAATTAGAGATGGTTGCAAACCCTAAAAATTGCAGCCATCTCTGATTTGTTTTTCCTTGTATTTATTTATATATTTTATTAAGTAGTCTTTTTTATTTTTATAATATTATCATAATATATTAAAAGTTTAATTTTTCTAAAATACTTATTAGATATCTTTAGTCGGGAGAAAAGCTAAATACTATTTTGTGTAAATTTATATTTCCAGAAGACAAAATAAACATGCAAAAATATTTCTTTTCACGAACGTACGTAAAAGTATCTACACTTTTACGTACCAATTTGCGTGCAAAAGTCAAACTTTTTGCACGCAATTTCGTAAAAAGTGTACTTTTACGCACGCTTGTAGATTTTTTTTATAGTAATATTAAATATGGTTTTTCTTCATTTTCTAAAGATAATCTAAATAGTATTTTTAACAATACATAGTAGATATAGCATTGTAATATTTTAATAAAGTAGTTATCAAACATTTACACACACATTTTCTATGTATTTGGATGTATACCTATTCTGCCGTTAAATTTTCTTAACAACTTTCTGTAACCCCTGTATTTTTAATGACTTACTCCAACACCACTAAACATAATTTGGGCTATTTCCAATTCCTGACCTATTCCTCTTGATCCGACAACATAAACTTTTTGTTAAAACTAATGTTTTTTAAATATCTTACAACTAAATAGGAGGTGGTAATAATCTGGTCCTAAAAATAATATAAACAAGCATATACAGAGTGTTAAAAAGATAATGCTCGTAAGTTCCAGGGGTGATTCTTTGCATTATTTTGAAAAAAAAGTTGGTTATAACATATGTCCGATAATTAGCCGTTTCGGGAAAAAATGCTAAACTTGTTTCTTTTTAGTCATAAAATCAACGAATTTTGTACTTTAATTATTTGAAATCATATGCCTAATTAAGTCAAATAAATCAATACGTTATATTTTTTAATAAAATCTTTCTAAAAAATAGGTCTTTTGCTTAGTAAATACAATTTTCAAAGGAAAAACAGACAAACAAAATCTACAATTGGCAACGTCGCGTGGTACGCGACATGGTGTTGGTAGGCAAAAAATAAGTGCATACGTCGAGAAAAATGGTTTGATAGTTTCTTGCATACATTTTTGCAAGTAATGTTTACCCAAATTAAAATTTTAGTATATTTTTAGTATGTATTATTGTATCAGTGCGTGCATTTTGATACGGAAGAGATGTTTTTGGTACGCGAGTATCACGTATGGGTACACATGCTATTTATTTACGGAAAAGCCTATTTTTATTCTAAAGAAGCTAAAAGCATTTACGAAGACCATTTTCCTGATCAAAGGGTATTAGCTAGAAGGACATTTGTGGAAAACTTTCAGAAACTTGAGAGTATTGTGATTACTAATACATTTAACTATAATTTTAAGCGATTTACAAATGTTGTGATTTTTGAATTGCATTATTTAAAATCAGTGACTTATAATTGTGTATATTGGTAGTGTGTATCGCCACGTATCGGTAATTCCTGTCATTTTTTTTGTAAATTTTATGTACTAAAAACGTCATTAAACAAGAAATATAACAAATAGATTAATCAGTTGCTGTCTTTGTGCGCTCGTATCCCTGTTGTGTTGCAACGTTGCCAAATGTTGGGAAAATTTTAATTATTTACGAGTTAATTTTCTCGAAAACGCTTGATTTTCGAATATAATTTTTAAGGTTTTTGCTAAGTTTAATGCAAGAAATCACCTCTTAAAGTTACGAATAATATTTTCCTAAGTTTTGTATAAAAATAAAATTAAAATAAAACATTGAATATACACTACCTTATCTACTTTATAACCCATACTTTTTGCTTTTGATGCGTATTCTGTCCTAGTTTTGTGGAGTTATTTGTCACGAGCATAATTCTTTTGTCCATTAATTTTATTTCATTTAAAGTTTCTACAGATCCCTTAATTGGTTCGTTATCATGCCAAAGTACACCATCACAGTCAAATAAAATTGTATCCAGAGAGTCAAAAAAATTTAATCTCCTTTTTGTAAAACTGGCTAGGGAAGTAGACACCTTTTGTTCATACCAGAAAACATTAGTTAAATGGGGCATTAAAAAAGATAGGTAATTTAAATGCAAATAAAGAACATTTTACTTTGACATGACAGTTAAGTATTAAATAAATGTAACCTAAAATAATCATTTAATGAGGTCTGTCGGTACATCGATTCAAAAGTTTTTTGATTGGTAAGAATATTATAGATTTATTTTTTATCCGCCAATTCATCTAAATTATTCGTCGACATCCATAGTACTTAATAAAGGTCACATTTACACTTACTAGCGTAAAAATTAAGTTTCCATAGAGTTTTTATTTCTTCGAGGAAATTTTTGCAAGAATATTGTTAAAGAGTCAATTCTTAATACAATTAAATGAGGATGAACGAGTTCATCATTTCATTCCATTAAAAACTTACTTTTCGCATTTTTTGGGTAACCAACTTATTTTACTTTAGCTTTCATTTACATAATAACTAATGGCTGATGGAAAGTATATACTTTTGTCACCAATTTTATTCGTTTAATTAGCTGTAAACACCTCTTTAAAATATTACAATAATATAATAATTCTCTGTGGAAAATCTTCAAATTTTAATATTTTAAATATTAATGACAACTCTATGACACATGACAACAAAATCTAAACATAATTAATTGGTCTTGTACGGCGTTGACAATTTTTGACCTAAGTAAATTTGGTACTTGATATTAGTCGAATATTTTTTACCAAAGAAGAATTATAAGTGGTGGTCAGGTTAGTTCTGGTTAGTTAAATATTTTTTTATATTTTTTAATCATGCCTGCGGCTGATACACACTTTTAAACTGGGGAAAAAGGGCTCTTTCCGAATTTTATAAAAACTATGCATATTGGCAACAATATACACACAGTTTTAATTAAACAGGTAATAATAGGGAGTCCTAGCATCAAAATATATACGAAATCCGTATACTTTATAATTTTTCTAAATAAAAAAGCAGTTCATCCAATGATTGTTTAATTTAAAATTGTTTTATAAACCGAAACTCGTGGATACCTAATCTTTACCAGACCCAAAGTCTCTTTCCAGAATTTGATTTAGATTTGAAATGTAATACAAAGTTTGTTTTTCTTTTTAAATACCTTAAAATATAAAAATATTAAAGTAGACCACAGTGATACCAAATATTTCAAAAACTGAGCGTTTAAACGCAATGTTTCTTTTTAATTATTAGAATTTAGATATAATTTAACTCTTAAGCGGCCAATAGGTAAACAAACAAATTTTTCGTCACATCACACATGTTTGTCAAATACAAAAATTTGATTGCCCAACGACCAGTAGGACAGCTTAAGTAAACATATATATACATGATGTTTTTAACTACCGTATGAAACTTGAGGAACGATTTCTTATTTTTTATGAAAAAAGTTCCTGCAAACATAATAAAGTTTAGAAATAAAGTCGGTATCTTTTAGAAATCCTAAAAACAATTTGGCTAATTAAAAAAATTTAGCACACTTTCTTAATGTAATGAGAGGCTTGTAAAGCTCTACTTAAATAAAGATTATTGGATCCAGTGGCGTCTTAGTCGGCACTACAGCCAATATTATTGAGAAAAAAAAACACCACTTCTTTATAAAATATGCAGGGTGATTCAAAAACCGATCACGCAATTTAAGGGGTGATTCTACTTGACAAAATAAGGGTAGAGCTTCATATAAATTTTTTTAATTGTCATTCGTTTTCGCAATTACAAGTGCAATTTTTATTTTGGTTTATTCGCCATATTATATTTGGCACACAAATCAAACTCTGCAGATTTCTAAAATTTTAAGACAATAGTACTTTTTTAAATACCGGCAGAGGGCACTTTACGTAAAACTTAAAATTTACTTACATCATAACTTTAATATTTTGACAGATATCGCAAAGCTTGGGGCGAGACAATGAAAAACTTAAAATATAAGGTATTTTTTATTAAAATCGATAAACCTCACCGTTTAGGCACCAATAGACATCAAAGTTTTTATTAATTTCAATCAAATTACCTACATACATACAGGGTGTCCAGTAACTCAATCGACAAACTTTACGGGGCGATTCTGCAACAAAAATAAGAAAAAAACTTTATATAAACATATGTTCTAAAAGTCTTAGTTTTTAAACTACGGGGTGTTAAAAATGAAAGAAAAAAAGTTTTTTTTGAAATATTTAACACACCGTAGTTCAAAAACTAAGACGTTTAGGACATATGTTATATGAAGTTTTTTTTCTGTTGTAGAATTGCCCTGTAAAGTTTGTTGGTTAAGTAACTGGACACCCTGTATGTATGTAGGTAATTTGATTGAAATTGATGAAAACTTTGATTTCTATTGGTGCCTAAACGGTGAGGTTTATCGACTTTAATAAGGAGTACCTTATTGTTTAATTTTTGATTGTCTATAAAATAACGCCTCCAGCTTTGCGATATCTGTCAAAATAGAAAAGTTATGATGTAAATAAATTTTAAGTTTTAGGTAAAATGCCTTCTGGTGGTATTTAAAAAGTACTTTTGTCCTAAAATTTTAGAATCTGCAAAGCTCGATTTGTGTGCCAAATATCAACTAGATTGGTTAAAAAATAAATGCAATATGGCAAAAAAACCAAAATAAAAATTGACTTTTGACGGCTTGTAACTTAAAAATAAATGACATTTTAAAAAAAATTATAAAGCTCTACCCTTATTTTGTCAAGTAGAATCACCCCTTAAGTTGCGTGATTTTAAATGACCCTGTATTTGCTTATGTCAAGACTCCTAGCCTCATATTTAATATCTAATATTTAAATTTTAAATAAAGTTTTTAAGATGGTATATCTAAAACTCTCAGTATCATGAAAATAAAGCATTTTGTTTTCTATGTTTATATGAACCCTGTTTTTCATTTAAAGGTTAAGAATATAGCTTTAATTTTTTTTTGAATTACAATCTGTAACACCCTGTCTATTAAAATTTTTATAACTTTAGTGAAAATTACCATAGTTTAAAAATATATTTTTATAATATAAATAATTAAATTGTTAATCAACTAGAATATGAAATTTAATTTGTCAAAGTTAAGAGAAAACACAAAAATTAAAGTTGCTTTTAGTTTGCTAAACTCAAACTTTAAACTTATAATTTAATAATTTCTAAAGTTTTCAGGCCTCAAGTATCGGCTTTAATTTAATATACAAAGATATTCCTCCTAGATATGGTTGCGTGACTACAATGAATTTGTCGAATGCATGATTTGTTTGCCATAAATTCTATAACCAATGTCAGGACACCTTGGTTTCTGGTATGTTTTATATAAGTTGAGTAGGGAGGGAGATAAGGTGCTCTATATTTTTTGTGTTTTATTATATTTTTTGCCACAACGCGTTAAGGACGCAAATTTACAAAACCTATACCCGTTCAGTCAGGACCGTGACTGAACTCGAGTAGTCTTAGTTTGAAAAAACAGTTACAATGTCTACCCCATTTCGGTTCAAAAATTACCCATTTTAGTATAGCATTTATAACTATATTTTTGAGACTTTTTTTTACAAAGGCTACTCTGTTTCAGTCTCCGATTCGTAACTGTTTTTAAGAGAAATCGGCACGTAATGTCTTTTATAGTTTTTTATTGCTTCACGCCGTGAGTTTTAGAGTTACTTTATTGTATTGTTTTAATTTCCAAAAATGTTTCAAAAAGTAATAAGTAATATTGTAGAAGGTCACTTCAACTGTCTTTAATTTGAGAAGAATTAGGTGATATTTATAACTAAATTTCAGTGCAAATTAACTGAGGCAAAAACTAATCAGGAAAAATGTGAAAATTTTATTAAAGACTATTCTCGCAATACTGGTACAAGTCACGCAAATTAAATAATTTATATCAAGACTCGTGATCTGTTTTTTTTAACCGTTAAATGATATAAGTTATTCATTACCCTAATTAAGTGAGAAGTAGGTTTATTAGGTTTAGTATACAAGTATTAAAAGTATTAAAGTATTAAAAATTATATATTTTTTAAATCTCTACATATCGTTATTTTAAAGAACTGTTGAATGCATTTTACCCCATATCAGACAATATATTTTTTAAATGCACCGCACATTTTTAATTTTTCATTACATCACACACGTTTGTTAAATACGATAATTTGATCGCGCAACGACCGTAGTCTAATAAAGTTTTGTCAAACTTTCGTTCAGTTTTAGAATTTTTAACCCGTTTAACTTACACTTTGTATTCCCTTTATGAGAACAATAAAGATATTTGACAACACGAACCGCCCATTTTAACGTACTCGTCAAACAGTTTATTAATCCAAATTTGACCAAAAAATTGATACCGACTGCTTAAGTAAGTATACACATTGTGTTTGCTAACTACGAAACGAAACTTAAGGTGCAATTTCTTATTTTTTTAAAAAGTTTCTATTAACATATTTATTAAAGTTTGTTTTTGTTTTATTGCACCGTTATTTCTAATTTTTAAAATGCGATGACATTTAAAAAAACAAACTTTGGTCTACCACGACTAAATAAAACATCCTGTATATCTTAGTCTTCGTAAAACGCTACTAGTGGAGATGTTTTACAACTTTCTTTAATTCATTGTTTTAAAGCGCCTAGGTCATGAGATATTTAACCGTTACCTTACCTTTTTAAAACACCATAATTCTTTAATACCGACAAACTTTAAGGGTTAATTTTACAATGAAAAATAAGAAAATTTCTTATGATAGTATATCCTTAACGTCTTAGTTATATATACATACGCATGTATATATATATATATATATATATATATATATATATATATATATATATATATATATATATATATATATATATATATATATATATATATATATATATATATATATTTCTATAATGGTTCTTGAGCCTTGATATGAATACATTAATAAAAGGTAAAATTCTTTGGGCATATGGCTCATTAATGACAGTAAAAATAAATAAATAAATAAATAATAACCTGTAAGAATTCGGCTACCATGGTTGGTTGTTTAAAAATTACGGAGCCTCCAAAGAAAATGGAATACCCCAGGCCCGACCAAGACGATGACACGTGTTTCGTCTTCGCTAAGACTTGTCATAGCCGCTTTAGGTCGTAGGCACCTTGATGATGCCCCGATTGACTGTAAATATCCTTTCTGCATCCCAGAATTAACAAATACAGACAACCGGTGCCATCTCACCAAGAAATTTAAAAACAACCAGCCATGGCATCGAGAGGTTAAAGGTGGTAGGTAAAAGTGCGCCATCTAGTTGTATATGGCAAATATATCATATATTCAGTCACTGCTGTACGCCACCTACCTGGATTTGGCAAAACTACTCCATCTTTATCACTAATTACTTTAAAAAAATAAAGAAGCCTTATATTTGCCCTTTTTAACACGCTTTTATTATTAGCATGGGTTGTATGTATGTATGTATGTATGTAACGGAATCTTTAAGCTTAATTTTCACCAACTTCCAGCGATTCGATTTCTTTGAAACTATGCACACGTATCAAGGACCCATGACAACGCAATAATCTGCAAACAGTATCCCGTTATCCTGATTAGGATCGCCAGGATAAATAAATTCCTTTATAGATTTTCTGTAGGATAGTAACAGAGAAAGAGCTAGTGCGCGATCTGCGCATGCGTGCAGTTTCGGACGTACTCTTAGCATAAGGCTAGCAGAAACTTGTTCGGAGTAGTTGCGTTCTGAAACCCCATGTAACAGTGAAGCTTTAAATGAAATGATTAGATTACGAAATAGTTCGTGAAACATTTCAATATCACATGTCCACAGAAAACTAATTGATATATCGAACTAAAAATGAAAAATAAATAATAGTTTAAAAAAACTAAAAAGACACGCTTTTATATGCAACCGAATAAAGAAATAATTTTTCATTACAAATAGTTTGTATTACAGTAATAAAAGGTCAAACAATAAATAAGATAATAACAGAATAATTCACTTTAGAATAAAAGCCTGGGGTGCTTAATATATTAAATATTGTAATTATATCATTTGTAAATAACTATGAGGGAAAAGTTATGAAAAATAGTAAAATGCACCTCACGCTTTTTACTCTGAAGTAAATTATTCTGTTATTATCTTAAATTTTATTATAATTCTATTTTGAGGTATATAATTATGATTCATTGTTTGACCTTTTATTACTGTAATACAAACTTGTAATGAAAAATTATTTTATAATTTTAGTTTGGTTGCATATAAAAGCGTGTCTTTTAGATTTTTTAAACTATTATTTATTTTATAAGTGAAACACACACACGGGCGCATAATACCTAGATGACTAATATTTATACCAAATGTTGGGTTTACCTAATACAATTAAAAATCGCTTTAAATCTCATTTTCGTCAAAAACGTCAGTTGGCTGGTTTCTGAAATAAATTTAATTGGTAAATTGACTTTTTTATAAATTCTACAAGTTGTAAAAAATAATTACCTAAGATTGACAACCCTCTGTCTAGTATAAACAGAAAAAGTTACTACTTTTTGTAATATTTTAATATGTATTGCCCAAAGCCATCAAAAGACGGGTTTTCTTTATTGGGCATATATTAATTTTAATATAAGGGCCTAACGTTATATTCAAAACTAACAACAAACCCAATTACAACGTAATAACCATCTGCTTTCCATAAAAAGGGCCAAATATAGAATAAGCAATTACTCATTGTCAAGAAGAATGGTTTTGACCCAAAAATAATATATTTTCTGTCACTACTATTTATAAAAATCTTCATAAAAGGTTAGTTTTTTTCCAAAAAGTATATTAAAAGTTTATTTTTTACCATTTGTTTTTGATAAAATTACTAAAAATATATACAGTGTGGATGTAAATAATCCCCCTCCCTTCCAACTTTTGTAACCTTAACTTTTTCTGTATAAAATTTTGGTACAACTTATGAAAGGATTTAAACTAACTCGTTAACGTAATAATGCTACTTGCAACAATTAAGATGGCGGATGGGCGCCATCTTAAAAAATTAAATGGAAAGGGGTGTAGATTATAGAGGCAATATCTTTACCTATTACAAAATAGCGGTACTTTGATAATTACCTTAATTTCTGATTGGGATGGCCATATTTAGTATTACAGTAGAAAAATATTTAAAGAGCTTTAAGGAAATCCCATATTTAGTACATCTAACTTTATTAGTTTTGGAAATATGGCTATTCAAATAAGAAATTTAGGTAATTTTTAAAATACCTCCATTTTGTAATAGAAAAGATATTGACTTTATAGTCTAGTTATAAAGTACTTGTCAGAAGCTTTAAAATGATATGCCATAAGACCGCTTATTTTATTAAAGAAAATCCTAAAAGGCGCCCATCCGATTGTTGCAACTATAATTTCATGAGGTAGTTTATATCCTTTTATTAGTCATACCTAAATGTTAAAAAGAAAAAATTAAGGGTACAAAAGTTAGCTGGGGAAGACGACTACGTCCACACTGTATAATATATATGTATATTTACACACCTGATCCGAGAATAACAATCATAGAGGAGCGTTAAAAACTGTCGGCACCTTTAAAGTAGAGGGTACAAAAATTCGTGACCTTCACCGCATCGTATTAAAACCTAACTAGACTTCTAGCACTAATACACTGAGAGAAATGTAAATGGCATAGTAAAACTCCTTACACTGTTAAAAATGATTTGAAATTAAATAATTTGAAACAAAAAGTAATGTTAGGAACTTTTCTATGATTTGTGCCACTCTTTTTAATTATCATTTACATGTTGGGTAAATGTTTACTTATCGAACAAAAAGCCGATTTACATGTTTTTTAGGCGATAATGATCACGAATCGAAATTTTTTTAAAACAATATTGTTTCGTTTATAAGATATTTATCTTTAGTTTATTTGTAATATACCTGGTTTTTCTCAAGGTTGGTTCCCTTCTATAGCTTTTTTACCTCTTAAAACAGGAAAATTAAATTTGGTTTGTCACTATTTGACGTAAATGTACTTCTACTCTTGTTGTTTTTTTAGTATCTAGAGTGGTACGATAATAGTTAAACGGTTAATTAAAAACATACCTATTTGTTATCTTTTCTTGAAATAATATCCTGGAAATAATCAAAAATTATCGCCTTGCATCATAAATAAAAAAGAACACACAAAATTCTATTAATGATTTTTAAATTTAAAAGGTTAACTTATTCGCAAATGTAGGGCAGTCGTGGTATTCACAGAAACTTTCGATTTCGAACTAAACTTTGATGTACCGACGCGTTAACACTTTACCAGGTTTAAGGTCGGACCACACATAACCGCACCGAACCCGATTTTACTGTGATAGAGGAAAGTGGGTCAAAATAATTCGGAAATATTCAAAAGCCCTTTTCATGCCCTCAAAAATATAAAAAGCATTTTTGTCAAGCTTGTTCTATTGTTTTATGTATGTATAGGTTTGTTCCAGCAGGCTGTCAGAAATGTTTGCAACCGTTCGGATTCTGCGCACGTCAAATTTGTCATTCCAGCAGTGCCATGTTTGTAACATTATACGATTGTTTGTTGTTCCAGCAGTAGTTTTAAGATGTTGGAAGCATGTTTGAAACTGTTTGAAAAGTTTGCAAACTTTCCTCAAACATTACTGACAATTTTTAATATAACCTTTCTTGTATTGACGTATAATCAGTATGTCCGCCTTGTTTATTTTTCGTTCCAGCAGAAAACTGTTGCCAACATTTCTGACTAATGTTTGTAACAATTTCTGCGTTTTACGATTGTTGCCAACATGTTTCCAACATTCTGCTGGAACAAACCTTATAACTCGATGTCCCACAAGAGCGGCATCGTAGCACGACAGTATCTCGTACGATCTGTAACATGCCTAGCAAATAAAATCATACGTGGCGCCGATGTTCCCCGAGTCAAGTTTTGGGTTTACGGGCGTCACCTTTTATTTTAGTTTATTACGTAAAAAATAATAGTTTTATGGTTAAATGTTAGTTGCTATAAGCAAACAATACAAGAAAAAAGTAATTTCCACTTTTGTAAAGATTTAATTTATAATCAAGTGTAATTTAAAGCTTGGTATATTTGTGTCATAATACTGCAAATCGATTAAATAAAAAAATTTGCACCGCGTCCCCCTAGAATTTCACAGGGAAACGCACGGCTACAGGATCGTTGCGGTAATGTGAGGCCCGACCTTTACCCCTAGTCAATTTTTTTGAGCCAAATATGGTACTGACGTTTTTGTATATTATTCCCTTATTTTTGGGCTGAAGTTCGCAAAGTTTGTAAGATAGGTCGCGTCCTATGCACAGAAAACTTTTTTTTTTGTGTGCTGGTATTAATCAGCACCATTGTGTCAGATGCGCTCCTGGCGCCATAATAAATGTAAATGTTTTTAAAGAACGCCATTTTAGGGAGTCCCTACTAATATTTATCATATTTTTTTTTATTATAGCAAGTACAATAAAAGTTATTTAAGAAAAACCTATTTTTAGCGGTGACCTTTAAGGGCACATATCTAAGTAAAGAGGAGCTTTAGAAAATAATGGCAAAGAACGTATTATTTTCATGTATTTTATATGAATTCAAGTGATTACCCACATATTCTGGAACAACCTGTATACAGCGAGGACCTAATATCTCTCTCCGTGTTCTAAAACTATATCGTTTCCTATATTGTAATAAAATTTGTGAAGCTTACAGCTTTTATAATATATTTTTTTAAAGGAAAGGGTGATTAAGCAATATACCGTTTTTGGACAGAAAATATAAAAAATATCAGCATCTTAAAATACCGACCCAAAAAAGTTTTTAATTTTAAATCTAGGAAAAAGGCTTTAGGTTACCCGGTCACAAACAACACATATATATTTTTTTAAACTTCCTAAAATAAAGTAAATTCATTGCCCCCTGTATATTTCAACAATAAACTTTTGACATTGCGTTAAAAAAGTTTATTTTGGTCCAAAGAATTTGGGGTAGTATTTTTGTAGAGACCTTTTGGAAAAACCCTGTAAATTTATAAACAACAGTATAAGCACAGTGAGTGTTTTTATTCATTATTTTTTGTTTAAATTAATTAAAAAACCCAAAACTAAATATCTACTAAAAAACATTAAAGTAAATATCGATTTTTGCAAAATATTTATTTTATAAAGAAGAGAAATTATTGGTTCAAAAAAGGTTTATAATATATTATAAAAAAAATTATATACCATATTTAACAATTTATTTTTATAACAATAGTTTTAATGATAAACAAAATATAAAATTTACCAATATCAACTAATTTGGTATTTTATTAAATATTTTAATTTATTATCTATATTTATATAATTTTATAAAATCAAAAACATACGTTAAGTTATGAATGTGTTTTAATTAAACATTATTATACAATTTAAAATTTATTAAATTGCTTAATAACTCTTGTTAAGATTTTTATTATTAATAACTTAAAAAAGTTATTTTTAAATTTTATAATTATATATATATATATATATATATATATATATATATAATTTTAGTTATCATATTTTATTTTTAAAGTGTTTGCTTATACAGAGTTATTATACAGGGTATCCAAAAAGTAAGACTTTAAATGGTAAACGTAATAAAGTAAGCCCAAATAATGTTAGTACTTTATATAAAAAACAGTTATATTGCGGTTTTTAAGGGAGTTATTGACTTTTTAAGTTAGAAATTAAAAAAATATTTATCACTTTTAAACCATTGCCATAGTATTTTTAATATTATCACCTATAAATAACTTTAAACTAATGCTCCTCTTTATAGAAAAATGACTGCTAAGAAAGTCGACATTATACGGGGTAAGACAATTGATTTTTCATTTACTGTATTTAAAAAGTGCATATTATTTAAATGGATATCTTGTACCGTTCCTTTTAAAATCACAACATAAAAACATCCATATTTAATAAATATTACACCTATTTAATTAAACCATAAAACAGGTAAAATTTGTAAAAACAGCGTTTTTGAGTTTTATAAAATACGAGGGGCTTATAAACATTGTTTTTACTAATTTAAGTTTTCTTTAAAAAAATTGTTTATTTTAATTACATTTAAAATACCAGTAAGTCTGTATTTAAAATGCAATTTCATGAAGAATGGTACAGGATATTAATTTAAATAAGGAATACTTCTTGGAGAAAAAAGATAAAAAAATTATAGGAATGGTAAAAGCAATATTGTATTAAATTTTTCACCTCTGTCAAATATGCATACATGAAATGAAAAACAATCGTCTTACTGCCTTTCAAAGTGTATGGAGTCTTATGAGACCTTTCACACGCGCAGCCGACTTTCCGCGTTTTCAACGTGTAAAGGTCTCATTAGACTCCATAGACTTCGATAGCGTCGGTCTGTCGCCCGACTTTCCGTCTTCCGCTAATGTGAAAAGGCAGTTAGGGTAAACCGTCGATTTCACGTAGCCTCATTTACGCTGTATAAACAGACTAACTAAGCAGCCTTTTACCTGGAGGTATATGGTAATTTAATTAATATTGTGGCAACAGCACTGGCGTGGATATAATATTTTAAAATTATTATATCTAAAAACTAAGACATGGAACCTACACCAAATGTATACCAGATGCCAGTGGCCTAGAAACACTTCCATAAAAAAAAATTACGCCCTATAATCCGACTAACTGACACACTAACGACACTTATCTGGAGGTATGAGGTAACCTAATTGATATTGTGGCAACAGCACTAGTGTAGATATATTATTTTTAAATTACTATTTCTAAACACTGTGATATAAAACCCACACCAAGTTAATACCAGATGCCTTTGGTAAAAGAAAAAAAAGGAATTTTTATAAAAGAATTTTTTGAATAACCTCCCACCCCATCTCAGAAAAAAAAGCGAAAAAGCGAATACTCTGTATGTAGTTTTTGTGATTTTAATCAAATTTTGTCAACAAATTCATAAATTTTGCTAAAACACCTACCTTCTTCTAATAACTAGAGGCATCTGAAACTTTTGAATAACACAATTGTGCATTAAAACAATTTCAAACAACTTCAGTTAAAAAAGAATCATTTATATAAAATTTAAATTTGTTAATAAAATTAACGAAAAAAGTAGAAGAAGACCTTTAAAACCTTGGATTTTGCTAGGGGAAGGGGTAATATAAAAAAAGAAACACTTTTTTGCAAACCTTAGAATACCTTACCAAAGTGTTTCTCTTTAGGCTACTAAACTCTAGTATAAATTTGGTGTGTGTCTTATGTCCCAATTTTTAGATTTAGTAATCAAAAAATATTATCTACGCCAGGGGGCAACAGTGTAAAATTATTAATTAAAATAAGTCTTTTTTATTTCAACTTAAAAGGGTAATACCCAGCAAAGCAAGATAAAACTTTTTAAATGAAGTAATGACATTATTCTGGACACCCTATATATTTTTTCATAAATATACTTAAAAAAGCAACAAGTATATTTTTAATTAAAGTCTTTGACTGTCAGGAAATAAACACCATTTTAATTTATTTTATTCTTCGTTAAAACTTGCTAGCTCACCCCATTACACACTTTTCTGAGGGTGTAAAATTGCGAGAGCTGCGGAAAGCACGCGGAGCGAGAGACGTGACTTCGTATCGATCTTTTATGTGATTCGAAGCAGAGCTAAAATATTTTATCTCAAAATATTATTAATAACGCAGAGCAAAATTAAAATCATTGATCTCTTAATTTTGTCAATTTTTAATTTTAGAAATATCTTTGTAATTGGTTTAATTTGTCTTATGCAAAATTTTAGACCTTCGAATAGTGCCGGGATAACCCATGCACTGAAGCCGCTCGGCTTATTGTGCGCCCTGTCTTTTTACGTGAGTTTCAAATCACGGTCCTATTTGCGACAATTTAAGACCACGTCCCCACCCAGGGGATACGACCCTTCCAACTGGATAGGGTCCGCATGTCTACTATGTGGTTGCACAGGATACGGTGCTTCGGCGCCTCAGGCTTAAAACAGACAGGTTTGTGCCGACTCGGCAGCCGAGTCGGCGACGAAGCGGTGTAAAACACACGACTCGATAAGCTGCGACTGCTTGCTGCAGAAAAATCAAGTGTTTTGTTGTTGTCACGTTTAAGTGAAAAACAGAGGATGCTGTATTTAACGGTCGGCGCCGCTAGCAATCGAATCGGTTATCTGAGAAACCTGCTGAGTGCACTTTATTAAATTTTTAAAACACTACAAATAAATTCTTGGGTGACTTTAAGAAAAAAAGTTTAAATAAATGTCATAAATGAAGAGTTCCAAATCACAACGCAATTTTTGGCAAAACACAATTTTAGAAGTAGGTATTTCAAAATTTTTACGCCGCGTTTTATTATTCACGTTTAAAAAGTTTTTTAACAAGAATATATTATACAGTGCTTGTCTAAAGTCAGGACCCCCCTCCTAACTTTTAAATTTTTTGGTAATTTTTATGCAAATTTGAGGACATAGATAAAACAACATAGATTGAATTTTAGACAAAAAATGACAGATATAAATTTCATAAATTTGAAAAGAACAATTAAATGGAAAGGGGGTCTTGTGGCACATCATTTTAAAGCTCCTAACAAGAACTTTATAACCCCAGATTATAAAGTACCTTTACCCCTATACCCTCAAAAATGTCGGTATTTTAAAAATTACCTAAATTCCTAATTTTGATGGCCATATTTTTTTTAATGGTAATTAAATCTACAGGGTGCGTCTTTAAAAAGTCTATACTATTTGTTCTACCTTGTATAGTATCAGCAATATTTTACCAATAAATAAATCCTTAAACGAGCTTTAAGAAAATACCACATTTAGTGTATCAAACTTTATTAGATTCGAAGTACGGCCATGACCTTCTCAGGTAAATTTCAAAGTACCGCCATTTTGTAGTAGGTAATGGTATTGACTTTATATTCTGAGGTTATAAAGTACTCGTTAGGAGGTTTAAAATGATGTGCCACAAGGCTCCCTTTCCATTTAATTTTCTTTCAAAATGGCGCCCAGCTGTCAGTTTGGCATTTATATTTGTCATTTCCTGTCTAAAATTTGGTTTATGTTGTCTCACTAAAACCATTAAATTTTTGTAAAAAATACCAAACAATTCAAAATTTAGGAGGAGGGTCCTCAATTTAGACAAGCACTCTACCACCCTATATCTTCGGTCAGTAAAATGGTCTGTTTTAGAAACTTAGAAAATTATTTATGTATGTTCATTGCAACAAAAGGTGTTTGGTGAAGAAAACGCACAGGGTTTTTAAAAGACTGACCATAAAATTTACTTTAAAAACACATTATGAACCGTCGCTTGACAGGTTTTTGCACTAAACACATTTTTTATTAAATTTAACATACTCCGGCGTATAAAAAATATCTGATTTTTACATAAAAAACGTCTTGTTTAATTGCATTATGTAAGGTAAAGGAAAATCCCTTATCTTTCTTTTCACTAATAATCGGTTGAATCCAATATCTATGTTTTTTTTGCTTTAAAATATAGTAAACCCGCAGTTACCACCAGAAAAATATCGTTATCACTTTTATCAGACGAGCTCATTTTACTATAACACCCAACTAAACTTGATAACAACGAAACACTAGATTTTTCTGTAGCAACCAGTCGCGGCTCGCCGAGTCGTGTGTTTTACACCGCTTTGTCGCCGACTCGGCATCCAGATACAGGGTGTGAAAATTTTTGGGTAAATTTTATTTACCCAATTTTTATTAAAATACTTTAAAAGTTAAAGAACTTTAAACAGTGTATTTTTAATTGCCTTATCTAAATAAGATAAGGTATATTTAATCAAAATTATTCTTTGTTAGCCTTTTAAAAAGACCAACGACAGTGCCGAATTTAAATACGATGAAAAACATTAAAAATTAGCAAAAAAATATTTTTTTTAAAAAAGGTTTTAACACCCTGTATCTGGACAACATTGCATTATCGAACCCATGTTTATATAAACTGTTCTGTATGTTTTTGGATGTAGAAACTACACCTAAATTTTCCTATAAACGTTCTGTATAGTAAATTAAACTATATTTGTAAAATGTCTTTAAAAGAGTTATATTTATTTGGAACCAACTTCAAAAAAGAAGGTATGAGTACAATTTTTTAGTGTATGGTAACCAATTAAATAAAAATAGTAATTAACTTAATAGAGAAAAATAAACAAACAAAAAATAAAGTCGTATGTGCATATTAAATAATAATAACTAAAAAACCAAAGCTTTTTTATTTTATACCCTTTGTTGGTATTAAGCCAACTTAAGCTTTTGTTACTTTTATTTATTATTATTTATTTTTAGCTTTAAAGAAAGTTGGAAGTTATTTCTTTAAAAAAATTAAATTTTTAAATGTTTTTAGTTTTTTTATTTGTAAAAATTTGAAATAATTTTCTGGTTAGGTTAAAGTTTTGCCAAAATAAAAGAAAAATCTTAATATTTGCAATTTTATTTATTTATTGTACAAATTTATACTAACTAAAACATTCCTCATTTCTGTACTGGGTTAATTAAAAGTACGAAAACTTTTAATGTTTTAAAAATGGCTATAGCTGCATATGCCTCATTTTAAACGTTTCAGCCATGTGAAATATAAGGATGAAATTTTACCAGTTTGCAAGTTTGTTCAAAACGTATTTTTTTTTTGCTTTTATTGTCATGTATTTTATAACACTGAATTTAGTTAAATTATAAATTTTACCTTTTCCTGCTGGTGAGATGTGACATTTATTTTTAGAAAAAGTTATTCTACAGCAACATGTTGTCTAAAGCCGTGTCCTCACTTAGTAACATGTAACAAAAACTTGTTGCTGATACATATTTCTATTAACCCAATGCCAAAACGTTAATGTGGACCAGTCGCAACATGTTACCGTTAGCCGTGCCCTTACTTAGTAACATGTTACCGAAACTTGTTGCTGATACATGTTGAAAAAACAAATAACTTGTTGCTTAAAAAATAGTACCATGTTAGATAACATTGTTGATAATAGTGTAGAGTAGGAAGTGAAGCCACAGCTTTACAAATACCTTGTTGAAAAACAAATACCTTTTGCTTTTTTATAAAATTTTAAAAACATGTTGGATAAAGTTTAAAAAAAAGTTTTTAATAGCAAGTGATGACGCGGCTTAACAAGGAAACTATCCCAGGTGTCGCTTGTCGATTTTAATAAATCTGCAATATCGTCAGCGTAATTCGCAAAGTGCGTAACTCCATTTTTAGAAAGTTTACAGGGGCATATTTTAAAGCAAATTTTTACAGTAATGTGTGGTAGCATATAGTATAAATAATAATTTATTATGGAAGACAGTTATTGAAAATAACTTGTTAAGAATGAACTTATTGAAATTTGACATTTGATACAATTAAAAGGTAGACTAAAAACCATTTACAAAGATGCCACAAGCGTCATACAAATAAAGACGGCAATCAACTCTCGCTGTTTAAACGCGTCGTTTACATCGTGTGCGAGCAACAAAAAGGAGAATAATTGAAAGTGAGATAGAAGTGGTGACGCCGTGGCATCTTCTCTACTAGCGAGAACTTTAGTAGGTAGTTTTCTGATGATGATCTAAATTAGGTATATTGAGTTAAGCATTTTGCAAATTACAATTATGATATATTGTAAAATAATCAGAAAAGGAAGACACGTATTTTTTATTGGCCTTTAAACACTTTTGAAATAAAATGCACCCCTAAAATCCAATCTCATATTTTTTTTTCAAAAAGGTATTTAAGAAAAATTATTAAATGCTAATAAAATTTTAGTTAACTAAAATTATGGTTTTACTTTTATAAAGTAATTTTTATTTGTTTTCAAGATGACCGAAAAAAAAACGATTCTTTCATTTTTTGAAGTACTACAACATACGGCGTTTTTTTTAAATAACAAGAGACACCTGAGATAGTTATCTTGTGAGTGAAAGTAATAATATAGTTGTTATAGACGCAATGATATTTATTATTGTATTTCTTTTAGTATTTTAACCATTCAATAATCTCTTTTATTTACCTTACGCATTGTATTTAAAGGGTGTAATTCATCAAGTTAAAATAAAATATAACTACAAAAATTTGTCTTTGATCAATTCATACACCAGCACGATAAAAGCGATGCCGACTATACAGGGTAATTAAACTTAAGTCAGCTTTATTGCTAAGTTTTTAGTATTAGAGATAAAAAGTCGATTAAATTAGTAAATTTGTATTATTTTTCGCTGATTAACATGCTGCCAACAGTAAAACAATTATTGTAAATATATATATATATATATATATATATATATATATATATATATATATATATATATATATATATATATATATATATATATATAAATGGCTTACCCTGTATATTATAATATCATTTAAAAGATCTATTAAAGAGCTTTAAAAATGGTTGAAATGTGATAGATTCGAAATATGGCCATCTTTAGAAATTTAATAGTAAACTAACATTTTTAAATAAAGCCCTGTTAATTTCATTACCATCAGAAAAAATATTTTAAGAATATTTAAAAAAGTACAAAATTTGATTTGTGTGTTTCTTATAGTTTTGGAAATATGGACATCCAAATCAGAAAATTTAGTTTGCTGTCAAATGGTAATTTTAGGCAACTGGTTTCTGTATAGGCAAATGCTTTTGGCCGGGCAAATGACTTCATGAAAATTATTTTCTATTTAAAAGTCATTTGCCTAGGTAAATGGCATTTGCCGTGGTCCTTGGTAGGCAAATGACTATAATATATTTATTAATATAATAAGCGTACCGTGTGTTTCGCAGACCATAATTAAAAGCAAAAGCACATGTAATTTGATTGGTTTGAAGAGGTATAGACGGTCATTCCAAACGGTTACATTGGGGCGATTATGGTTAGTCTTAGTTAGTTAAATCTTTTTTATTTGCTGTATTAATGAATTAAAAAAGTTTCACTAACCAGAACGAACCATGACCCTCCCAATAACAGTTTTGCATGACCGTCTGGTTATTCAAATATTTCTATTTCCATTTGTCTAAAAATTGCGTAGGCAAATAGAATCAAGTGCTAATTGACTAGTCAAATAGCATTTGCCTTTCAAAATGAAAATGCACTATTTGCCCAGACAGAAAGCATTTGCCTAGACAGAAGCCAATTTCCCTAACTATTTGCCTGCGATATCTACATCTCTAATGGTAGGTTGACATCTGACATTTATTGTATTATATTTATGTCAGACAGAAATTCTGGCTAATGTGAACGGTAAAAAATTTATGCCTGATAGAAATTCTTTATTGTTTTTATAAGCCAGATTTTCCTTTAAATAGTAATATAATTAATAGGGTGTTTCACTTAAAAAAAGTACTAATTTTGCAATAGACAAAAACGCAATGTTTACTTGTTTTTCTAAAAGCAGCATGCCAGCGAAAAAAATACTAAGTACAACTTTGCTTATTTAACCGACTTTGTTTCTTAAGTAACAAAGCAATAGTGTCGGCATAAGTTTGGTAAGCCTGTAGGTATTAGATTTTAAATACCACTACCTTTTTTGATAACTTTTTAAAACCTGGATCATAACATATTATCAATGAGCATATGTTAACAATTTAGGTTAAATTAATTTTCGAATTTTCAAGAGACAAGAACCCGTTTTCCTAAATTAATTTTATAATTCCTTTTAGCCTACAGGCATTTTATTGCATAATTAAAGTTAAATTAAACGCCCTGAGGAACGTATTCTAAAACTTTTAAGGGCATAACAAAAGTACGATTTACCAGCAGTTGTGGATCTAATCTAAATATAAATCCATATATAATTAAGCCCTTAAAAGGGCTTAACATACGGCTTGTTTTCTCTTCATATCATATTTAAGCCATAGGCTACCTTATTTACTTTCCAGTCACATGCAAAGATCGTTTACAATTTAAGGGGTGTCATTACAATTTAACGTCCTTTGCTCGGACAGGCCGTTCTAATTACAAATTATTAGGGTAAAACGAAAAATTTTGTTTTCGTGACGGGAAAAAAATTACATTATATCTCTATTGACGGATATTAAAATTGTGACTTTTCACGAAATTAATTTTTTGCTCAGGACAAAAGTAAGAACTTACTTTACGGGTGTATAAGTAAGGGTAGATATATAATTTTAATAATTTCAATATAAAAACATTGCACGTTCTTATTATTTAGTGTAAAATCACATTTTAAAACTTTATTATATTCAAAATTACTACTATACAACCACTCCTGCGTGTTTTAAATTTTTATTTTAGATTTCATGTAATTCTCGTTTTACAAAATAAAAATAAAACTTCTAATTTTACTTTGGAAGATATCACAACCTTAAGCTAACATCTAGACCTTTTTTCCCTTGTGTAATAAATAACTATTTCTTTTTTAATTTTCGTAGCGTCTTTAAAATGAGTACTGGATATACAAACACTCGTTTTAAAATCTGAAACCCTTAATTTTTCTCTTCAGGTGGGCCTAAACTTGCAAAATATCTTAATTTTATATATATATATATATATATATATATATATATATATATATATATATATATATATATATATATATATTATATGAGAGGCTGACACGTTAGCCCCTGCACTACTGCTCGCCATATATATATATATATATATATATATATATATATATATATATATATATATATATATATATATATATATATATATATATATATGTTTTCTCTAATGTTTTCACGGGTATGGTATGGGATCGATTTTCTTTCAGTATCCCGTGTGATGTTGTCCTGAAAAGGACATTTGTTTTATCGATATATAGATCGAACCGGCAGACCAGGTAACACTCTGTCAGTCCATCGACAAGAGGTTCGAAGAAGATGAGTGCGATCTCGTCGAAACGTCGACAAAACAAATGTGGCAGCGAGCAGTAGTGCAGGGGCTAACGTGCTAACGTCAAGCCTCTCACCGCAGCGATCCGGTTCGAAGTCAAACATCGGATTTTTCATTACTCGTTACCTCAAGTTGGCAATGGCAAACCACTGTGTAGTATTCTGCCATTCCCAGGTAGTAGTTTTAAAAATAACGTCCGTGGTAGCACTACCGCGTTGTCTAAAAGGTGCTATGAAATGCAAGAACTGCATGTTTCAGTGCTTGGATAACGTTGACGAAACACAACAATAATGGGTTAAACATCCAGTAACCCGGCACTCACGGTATATTGGTATTTACGCATAAGCCTTCGTGAAATGTCATAAAGATAAAAAAAAATTGTTTCCCGATACTACCTAATTTGTATATGTAAAGATTTCTTTAACCATGTAAAAAATTACGCTTCTATGGCTATTTTTAGATTAAATACAGCGCGCTGAGAATAATAGCATTCGGCAACGTTTATGGTGGCACTGGCGAAAACATGCGTTGTTAGGGAAAGATGTCAAAAAGCAATTCACATCATGCACAATGAAATAAAGGAGCGCTAAACTGTCTTAACAGGAGGCTTGCACCAACTTGCACAAAATTTGAGTAGTTTAATTGATTAAAAATTGGGTCCTGCAATATACTATATGATTATTTCCCTTTTTGTAAAACGGATCAGACATCACCAGTTTTTAGATAAATTTTGTTTAGATAAGTGTACACATGTACTGTTTAACAGCAAATAAATTTCTGTCATCCAAACTGGTTGTTAAAATTGATAGAAAATGTCAAACTTTAATATTAGTAAAATTCTGTGTTGTTGGCTTTAATTTAGGTTTTTCAGAAAATAATCTAGACGTATACCGCTCGATCTACAAATTTAAATTGATTAAACTACCCAAGATTTCTTGCATATTTTGCGGTTTTGGTTTATTTTATTTTAAAATGGTAAAACAAAACTTCTGTTACTTTGACAAGTAATACCTTTAAAAGCTTGGTTTAATTTTCTCTTAAAATAGTCTTGTCGAATATCATTCGAGAATTTTTTTGGCATAATATTTCCTATTTTTCTTTAAGTTTGTTTTTTGGTAACTTTATTTATGACACTTACGTAATACCACTCACCTGACGGCTTGTGGTATTGTTGTAAATGTCATTTCAAACGTTTATACAATTGAAATATTTTGCCGGCAAAATTCTCTCTTATATACGATAGAATGGATTTTTTAGAATAAAACATTTATTTCATCCTATTTGATGGCAGTTGGATCTGAGGGAACTGCTATGGATTCACAAAAGGTAAGGGTAAGCTTATTTGTTTACTTAAAAGCATACGTTTAATAATTTAAACTTTACAACATTAGGACTATTGGACTACTAAAAGAAAGTATTTTAAAGGTTTTGAAAAGACAAATTTTTAAAACCATTATATTTATTATAAAAGAAAATGAATATTGGCTAATTTGTCATACTATTTTGATATCATTTTCTGTTACATAAGAATCCCTTATTAGGCAGTTTACGTAAAGGATGTCGCAAACCTTAATTACAATGTTGAAAATGTCAACGATCCTTTGGGTGAGTGACTAGAACGAAAATAAGGGTTGACCATAGCCTAAACAAGACATAAAGAGCAAATAGGGGCTCTTGTGAAGCCTATTTGAGCGTTTAATTTCCCACGGATTTATTATTTAAATTAGATTTTAAATTAATGATATTATTTACTTTTTATTAATTAAGCCTAAATGTTTAGAGGAACTATATGGGGTGTTTGCTAATTAATAGTTTACAGAGTACACTGATTTCTGCTGACTTAATATTAGAATTTAACTAAACATACCTGCATTTAGAAGTAAATAATAGGGAGGATACAGGGTGTTCCACCAAAGACTGCTGGGATTGATTTCTACTTCTAAACACATTTCATGTTTAGTATTTAATACCTAAGTTCAACCATTCCTCACTTATTTTAAATTTGATGTCAAAAATAATCTTCGCAAGCCATCACATAACCATTAATGTTTTCTTAACAAATGCCATTATTTGATGTATTCCTTTTATGCTCCAGAACCGCCCAGAACGACACCATAAGTGTTTCATTTACAATTGTTTGACATTTTTTCTTGTTGTAGAATCATTTTTGACACTATTGACAGTTCAGAGAACGGTTTAGAACGGTTCTACAGGGTAAGTTTGTAAGGATGCATGTATATTTCAAAAATTATAGTTTTTGAAATTATACAATTTAATATTTATTTATTCTAACAATACTTTTAAGTACAAGTAGATACGGTGTAGTTGGCCATGACGTCGCATTTCGCCGTCAGGGCTAACTAGAAGTTAAACTAAATCCTACTAAAAGCCTTGTTATACTAGATAAATATTAAATTGCGAATATTTCAAAAGCTATAAATTTTTATAATAGACATCCTAATACAAACTTACCCTTATTTTTAATGCCTTTATATTTAATGCTGAATAGGAAAAGGTAATAGGTAATAAATGATGGGGACTTAATGGATTACAAGCGTCATATTTGACATAAAATTTAAAATAAGTCAAAAACGGTTAAACTTAGGTATATATAATAAATGTTTAGAATTTTACACAGATCCTAAGAAATAAATAATAAAAAGGATGTTTTATTTCAAATAACAAAGTTGACCCTAACTTCCTGTAGAGCCGGAAGTGGTAGAACTGTCGAAATATTTTAGTTGTATGTCCTCCACTGAGTTTATAATGCTCCCAAACTTTAAAAATTTTCTAAGGCCCACTTTTTGAAAAATCGATCGAAGATGTTATCGGTGGGACACTTTGTATAGGGTGTCCAAAAACAAGAAATAGTATATTAAATTAATTTTTAGAAACACGTAAACGACCGTGTGGTTCAGAAGTGAACTTATTTTGGACATATATTTATACATTTTTTTTAATAATAAAAAAATATATAAGAAATAATCACCTTTAGTTTCGTATGGTGCTTAGAAAACCTATAAATAAAACCAAGCTGATTTAATGAATCACAAGCCACAAAATATATAACGATCAGAAAATTGCTTGCGACAGAACGAGAATGGTTTTTGCAAAAGTGGCGTCGCGGCATTTAATAAATCTTTAATAAAATATGTTGGCAAAGAAAAAGCGCGTGACTAAAAGTTATTTTAGGAAACGACAATTTATCGTGTAGCTAATATGCAAAAGCCAAACAAAGGTATTTCCAAAGCAAAAATACGCTTAGTTTTTGATTTATTTAACTGTTAATTCTAACCAAAAGGTAATACCATAAATAATTTTTAATACCTTTACCTGTAAAAAGTAGAGGCGTGTATAAATGAGGTCCATTAAGTGTGCAACAGATGAAAAAAATTTTTTTTGAATTTCTTAGAAACCTATATTCCTCATAAAAGTCGGTTAATGCTCTTATACTGTATAAGCGGTAGTTAGTTTTATTAACAGTAAACAGTTAACAAAAAAATTAAAAAAAAAACTGGTTAGGTCAAAAAGATTAAAAACTGCTTAGGAGTAAAGTACCCTTATTTCTAAAAATACAAAGAAATGTTTAATACAAAAGGTATTAAGAATTAGAAGTTATGCCTAAATACCAAGTTATGGTCTCCTATTCAAGTTTTTATTTATTTATTTTTTAATTTTGAGTAATCTGTTCTACACTTTCATAAAAATTAAAAAAAACTACTAAGTAAACAAGAAGTTTTTATACGCATTTTATTATTCATAGCATATTTGCCTAAATTAAAAGCATAGTTGTATAATTTTAGGACCCTAATAAATATCCTTGCAACAAACTTAAGGTTAGCGGTTAGCTAAAAAAATATAAATTCTTTTCAATTTCACAAATTCGCTTCGATTTGATTAAATACGTTTAAAAGTTGGTTGGAACTCTTTTAAAGAAATATTGAATCAGAATAATAAGAATCAGTACATTACAAAAAATTTTAAATATGAAATAAGAGGCCATGACTTGGTATTTAGGCATAGCTTTTAATTCTTAATAACTTTTTAATTAACATTTTTTGTATTTTTAAAAATAGGGGTACTTTACTTTTAATCAGTTTTTCCTTTTATGACCTACTCTGTATATTATTTACTTTAATAAAACTAACTACTGCTAATACAGTTTCGGACCATGCACTAACTTTTATGAAAAATTAAATTTTCTGACAAAGAAAAAAGTTTTTCATCTGTTAAACACTAAATGGACCACACTGTATATTTGATGATCATAAGAAAATGTGTAAATGCAAATTACCGTTTATTATATTGATACCTAATATTATTTGTCTTTATAATTTGCGGTATTTTATGTATTTAATTTAAAATTATTAAATATACCACTAACTAGAAATATTTTACTTACTTTTTTCGACGTTTAGTCATTGTTTCATTTAATTTCATATTAATATGCGTATGGGTTTAGAATCGCCCTGTATTATTCAGTTATTATTGTACAGGGTGGCTCCTTCCTTTTGTTATTTATGTGTGTATTGCGGAAACAAAAAAGAAAAACAAATTTAATTGAACATTCTTAGTTTAGATATTTAAAACAAATTCATGGATACAAGTAGGTCATGGCTTACTTAATTCATTTTAGAGATACAGAGTTTTTTTAAATTGTCTATATTTGGTTAGGCATCTTTAACTTTTTGTTATTACAGATAAAAAAAATGTAAAGTTTTATGGATTTTTAACAAAGAAGTCATTACCTATAGTTTTTTTCATTGACTCTTAGTTTAAAGTTATAACGGGAAGCTGTTTTTTACATAAATTAAATAAAAAGGACATTTATCTTTATAAAAGACTTTAAAAATACCACATTTACTACATCCAATTTTTGGTAGTTTTAGAAATATGGCTATCCAAATCTACAAAAATAGTGGGTGTAATTTTCATTGAACACATCTAATGGCCAAAAGTGAGTCCTTAAAAATAGTTGTAGTAGTCTAAAATTTTTAAAACTATTCATAAAACACATAATATATAAGATATATTCTTTAAAATTTTGTGTGGTGATTAGATACACATAGGGTTTGTTAAAAAAAAAAACAAGTTTGTCTTTTTTACTTTAAAAAAGTCAATGGAAAAAATATATTTGCGCCACTAAATTCTGCGTAAAAATCCCTAAAAATTTGCAATTTACATATTATATCTATCTTTTATTACAAAAAGTTATTAGTGCCTGGCACAATTATCAAAATTTGATAAACACTCTGTTTATCCAAAACAAATAAAGTTAGCCATTACTTATTTAAACCCCTAGGTTTGTCTCGAAAATTATTTTTTGTTTTAATTTAAGAAATTATTAATTTATCAAAAACCTATCTTTTATTAGTTCTTTTTTGTAGGTTAGAGTGCCGCCGTATTGTATTTTGTTAGATGGTAAATTAAAAACTGATAATTATTTTATTATTAAGTTTTTGTAAATATTATTAATGTTTCCTCAAATCAACACAAAATATTTATTATGGCCGAAAGTGGTGCAACCACTGCACTGGCCAAAAATTAGATGTCTATAGTCACTACTGGTGCATTGGAAGGTAGTATTATTTTTTTATTATTCAAATAAAGCCTTAAGAGTTAAAGTTTTCATAATTTAAATATTAATACACCACTGATTTTATTGATTTATATTTTTTTATTCCATACTCTGTTAAAATTTCTTTAATTCTTCGTAAAAGTTGCAAAATTGCTTAAAGTCGCCACAAACGGTATATCTACCCTATTATTGTTTAAAGTGGCATAAAATCCTTATATTACAAAAACTTTTTCTATACATAAGAAGTTTGAAAGACAAAGTTTTTGAGCTGTTAATTGAAAATCGACATTGTTCCAAACCAACGTATACATTGTATTTACCTAAAATACCATTTAAAAGTATTTTAAGTTGTTTGATTAGAAAAAATATTTTAAGGTATTTAGCTAATATACCATATTTAAATTTTTTAAAAATAGTTTGTGTATTAGGCTTTTTAAAATAACATAGACAAAAATAATACATACATAAACAAGAACGTTGCCTTGTGTGTCTGTAATAATTATAGATACTAATATACATCTTTTTTGGTAGGTGGGTCTTATAAGTTGGTTAAATTACTGCAAAGTTGCGCATCCTAATGCTGAATAATGGGGCGAAGAGAAATTTAAAAATTCGGTTAGTTCCGGAGATATCCAAGAAATTTAAGGAACCATTTTATTTTTTAAGTATTTGTCTTCAAAAACCATTTGCACTTTTCTAAAGCACGACGTTTTCTTTTTACTACCATCATCAGTTTTATTTTTTGATTACGAACCGGGATTTTGGTAGCTAAAAAACAAAACGTCGTATCAAAATATAAAAAAATAATTTTTTTAAGAGCATTAAAATGCCTTTTAAAATTGCTATAAGTTTTTAAAATAATCACTAACGGGGCCTTAAAGAAAAATGCAAAATTGATTTTTTGTTTTTCTGGATATCTCTGAAACTAAACAAAATATTTGAAATTTCTCTTCGCCCAATAATTCAGAACAAGGATGCACAACTTTGCCTTGGTTTAACCAACTCTCCATCTCTTATATTTACCGAGATAGCAATGCTAATACATCGAATTTGTAACACCCTGTTTAAATAAAAAAAAATATATATAATATTTTATAACATAAAATTTTAAAACATGGTTAAGTTTAAGCCTGAAATAGGCCATCCTGTACATTACATATGTAATTTTGGTTAGAGTCAAACAATTATGTAAACTGCGAAATTAAATTACGTTTGCTAGTTACAGCATTAATAATTACTGTTAACAATGCATAACATAATGAGTATGCAATGAATAACAGAAATAATTTATTGTTTTATGAATGTTGCAATTTACGTTTAAAATACGATATAATATTGTATTTAGGGTATATCAAAAAAAAACTTTGGCAACGATTTTTGATTTCTTTTGTATTATTGACTTTAACAAAAATGTTTAACAAACTTTCTTGATCTACAGACTATTCACGTATGGGGTTTACAAGAGGACAAATAAACAAAAAATTATATTTTCAAAAGAAAGTCATTCTTTAAAAAAATGTTTGCTTGTAAAAAAATATTATTCACAAAGAGCAAATGTTGATTTTATACAGGGGTTAGTAAAACATAAAAAAATTCAAGAGTAAACTACCCAAGATTTAATTTTTCAGTAAAATTTTATTAAGTAAATTTATTTACAGTAAAGTTAGGAATCGATAAATATAAATAATAATAAAAAATTTATTAAGCTTTATAATATTACAACTGAAAATTTGTGTTGTGTAGAACTTTGGAGTAAGCAGGTATTTAAAAGCAAATTTTGAGAGTTTTGCAGCCCATTTTACTATAAAAATTTAAGTAATTATTTTTGGTAAATTAAAAATCGGCTTTATTGACCATTTTTGATACTTCTATAACATTAATTAACTAATTTAAAATGCTATTCTTAATCCATATTTTTGATAATTTGCTTACAAGTGAAAAATAAAGTTAGGTTGTTTATGGAGGAAACTTATGTTTTAAAGGTTTTGAGAAGGCAGATATATAATTTTTTTTATAAATTATATTTTTGCTACGAGCAAAAATGTTTATGAAGTTTTTTTGAAAAATTTAAACTCTTGTTCATTTGTTCTCTTGTAAACCTTATCCGTGGATAGTCTGTATATCTTTTTAACATAACATATTTTTGTTTTTTACTTAAATGCCTACATAAACATTTTTGTTTGTTATAATTTGTTTCACAAATTAAGGTAGTACAAAATTAACATATACATGCCCTAAACATATTGATTACTGCCAAAAGCTAATTTATCCTTTCTGGAAACTTGCAACATATTGATAAGACAAAATGCACGCAATAAGCCCAAGATATTAACATGCCCGGAGCTGAATATTGTGTGCCAAAGCTTCTCAGTTTTGTTTTGCTGCGAAAAAAATGAGAGATTAATATTTACCAAAAAATTAATTTTATTCCAAAATATTTATCTCTGCTTAATTTTAAACAACATTTTTATTGGCTCTTACTTTTAAAGATTATAATTTGCTTTTATATTTTTGGCACAGTCTGTATATGGCTAGTTACTATTTTTTGTAACAATATAAGGGTTAAAGATCAAAATAGAAAATAAACTTAATAAAATGGGGAAACCAATGTTTTTCTTGTTAAACAAATTTTATTTTAACCTACATATTACCCCTAATTCCCCAGTAATATAATTTGTTACCCAAATTAACGTGGTATAAAATTAACATAGTATACATACCCTAAACATATTGTTTACTGCCAAGAACTTATTTATCTTTCCTAGAAACTCGCAACATATTGATAAGACAAAATGCAGGCAATTAGCCTAAGATATTTGACAAGATTTCAAAGTGCCCAGAGCTAAATCCGTAAGTTACGACAAGATTTTAAAGGCGTGTTTCAACTACGATAATGTTTAGTAATAAGAACCTGTCACTAAGCCTATTAGTAACTTAGCCAACCAGAAACAATAAATAAGTAGCTAATTGGTTTAATCTATATAAATAAATAATAAGGTTTTAGTTTAAATTAAATATTTTTTGGTTTTATAAATATATAGGCTCTACAGCGTTTTCACTTAAGTTTGCACCATAAGGAAAACATTTTACGAAAAAAAAATGTATTTTTATAAAAAGTTTTGCACGATCTTTAACCTAAAATGCAATCATTAGTAATTAATTTTTTGCAATGGTATACGAGGTATGTGTAAAAATATGAATTTTGCTCGAGAGAAGAGTACCCTCGTTTTTCATACTATCGAAATTTTTTATAAGGAAAACATGTTTTGGATTAAAATTTTATTTTAAAAGTGATAACGAACGTTTCTGTGACCTAAAGCTGTTTTAACAGTTTTTAGGCTTTCTTTGTATATTAGATTTAGAAATAAGTATACAGTAATGTAAAAACTTAAGTTTTTACCCTTAACGCATAAAAAATTTAAAAATAAATATTGAAAATCAACCAGTTTGCATATTTAAGCGTTATTTTTGGTCCTAAATATTTTCTTTTATAACAATTTTTGATATTATAAAAATAGGAGCACTTCCTTCATGAGCAAAATTTATATATTTTGACATGCCTCGTATACCACTGCAAAAAATTAATATCTAATAATTGCATTTAAAGTTTAAGATGATGCAGAACTTTTTATATTAAATACCTTTGTTTCGTAAATTTAAAAAAATTGTTTACCGTATGATGCAAACTAAAGTGGACATGCTGTATAATCGAAAATGTAAAAGAATCGATGATTATGGCGAAATTTATGTTAACTTAATCTTATAATTTAGTTAATGCTGCGTTTTCTGTTACATTGCATTAGTTTATATTTAAATAAATTTCAGTAGACATTAAAACAAAACATTAATTCCAAGTGTAAAAAATTTCTCCAACTGTCAAAAATTAATTTTAATAAAATAAATATTTTTTTGGCGTGAACAAAAAATAATAATCTGACCAGTGTGGTCAAAAAAATTATTAGTAATATTATTTTATAAAAAAATGGTATTCCCCCTGCACTTTCCTAAAATAATAGGATTTTTAAAATTTTTGTTTAGTTTATTATCTCACATTTGGTTATAGAAACCATTTTCCAGCATGGCCTTAACGGTTAAACCCTTCTTTTGCCTATTACTCAAGAACCACAGAGCCGTAGAGGTAGGCGTCGAAACAAATCAGAGTAACGATTTTTTTTAATAAAGAATCTTTCTTTTGTATTTGTCGGTAGGCGCCCTGTATATTATTAAATATTATATTAACATAAACCTTTGTTAGGTTAAACAAACATATTGGTAATTAATCTATGTAATAAAAATAAATTACAGTGCTTGACTAAATTCAGGACCTCCTTCCTAACTTTGAATTGTTTTGTATTTTTTTATGAAAATTTAAGGACTTAAGTGAGACAAAATAAACCAAATTTTAGACAGGAAATGACAAGATAAAAAAGTTTTATAATGTTTTAAAGTAGGTTTCCAAAAATAATACTTTTGCTAAAAATATTGGTTAGAAAAAGATTCTATTTTAATTTAAAGTTTTAAAACCTGCTAAAATACACATTTTTTTCATAGCGTCGCTGTTTGTATAGACGTGATGTCACCAATAAGTAAGGGTTCGTTTTTCTTTCACAAAAGCTGTTAACAGCAACAACGCAATCTTTAGAAGGTGTTTACTATAGGATTAATGTAAAATAACTATCTTGAATTTGTGATATTGAACGCACTTTATATACTCGTGACGCCATTCTCTCTGATAGGTGTTTTGGGATTTATGGCGGGCTTTTTGTTTATTAGATATATTTTTTAAAAATTATGTATTATTCATGAATACATTGTTAAAATAAACACGTTTTTTCTAATCTATACACATAACTTATTTTAGCTATCCTGTATTCTTAGCCATTAATTAAATTACACCCTGTATACATAACTTATCCTCATATAATAAATATAAAATAACAGTAATTTGAAAGTGTTGTTTTCAATTGTTTAAATAATAATTAAATCATTGTATTTATTACAAAAATATTTAATATTTATACGCATAATTACACATATACAATCTTTTTATTAACAAATCCAGTTAAAATACAAGGTGCCTTAAAAATGTAATTTTTAATGTTACGAGGTTTTTTTATATGGAACACTCTGTATATTTTAACAAATTTTAACTTTATATCAAATTTAATCGCCAATCATATAAAACACACTATCCGTCAATTATTGCTTGTTTGTGAAAGGTATTAGCAGTATGCTAATATAATATTTAACGGCTAAAAGTAAAGAAGGGAACTAATATTTTGGGCATTATTGATTTAAATAATTATGTCATTGTTAAAAGGACAAAAACCATGTTATTAATTACCTTTTATTTTAATAACTACTAAAAGGTTAGTGAGCTATTCAATATATTTAAGAGACATATTTACTTACATAAACTAAAACCAGCCACAATAGATGTATTAATGTTTTCTAGCGCAATTAAGTAAATATCAGCATATTGCTAATATTATAAAAATCAGCAATAATTCACTTATAGTGTGTTATACATCTTTTATGTAAAATTTATTGCAAATTTAAAATTTATTAAATTATACAGGTTGTTCTATTAAAAAAAAAAACTTGTCACTGAAAATGATGTTTTTTAGAAACTCTGTTATCAACAAGTTTTGTTAATAAAAAAGTGTTTCTGAATATATTTTTTTAATTTTAAGTTTATTTTTGTATCTCGTGCAGTATAAATAGTGCTGGGACACCCTGTATATGTTTTACATATTCTATTAAACTTGTACCGCATTTTGTACAATAGATCGTAAAACAAAATTTTACATAAAGCTAATACATATCGCCAACATTTGCAAAGATTAGAAAACAGCAAAGTAAAATATTTTTTCGCAAAAACTTATATTGACAACGTATGCTTATACGTCTTCAGCTTGCCTCAGATGTCAAAGATGTATTACTAAGAATATTTGATTTACCAAATATTAGAAAATATATTGGAAAGCATCACAAGTGTTGTGTTGGTTTGGCAATAACTTAAACCAGTAACCTAAATTATGGAAAAAAAAAATAAAAAACAACAAAAGTAAACAATTCATTCTTATTATTTTAGAAGCGGTTAAATGTATACAAGGAGGCATATTTGTCAAAATTATTATACGGTGTGTCCAACATTGGTAGGAAATGTATTGAAATATTAAAAAATATTAGAGATAAAATGGTTTACTAAAAAAGTTATAGATTACTCAACCGCAAACCTAATACCGTTTTATATGCTTGGTTTTAAAAACATTAAAAAAAAAATAAATCTGTGGATTTTAGAAAAAGTGCTGTATTATTTTTATTTCTCAATTATTGTAGAATTTGCAAATGATATTATTAAAACAACTTTTTAAGAGCAACGTATCTCTGCATTCAAATTTAAATTTTAATATTTCGGTTTTAAGATACCACCCAGATATCAACTTTTGTTTTCCCATGGCAGTCATTTGTTTTTTAGCACGTTTTTAAAGCACTTTATTTTCCTTTTAATATAGAAATATCTTATTTTTAGGTTAAAAACGTAAAAATTAATTTTTGGTCCGACCCGACCATGACTGCAAAGGACATTGGCACTACAATGAATTTTAGATTCAAATCCTTATAAAGAGCCTTGTTGAGAAAATTAATGTAAGTGTATTTTTAAGTTTTATAAACCTATGTATGTACCCAAACAAAGACGGATATTTAGTATGTGTGCATCAATGCATTAAACTATTTATTATTAATATTAACCTGCAAAGTTTTTATATAGGACAAGTGTTTGTGCGTAAAAACTTATTTCTTAAAGTTTATTATCCATAACTTAAGGAACCAACATACATAAACCAATTTATTACCACAACTGAAAAACCTAATTATGCATAATAATCATAAAAGCAGTGTTTTTAACGCTTATAAAAAATCTACTTGCATAAAAAACCGGCCAGAAAGTATTACAAAAAAATAAATAAAATAAAAAAGCGAAATACAGATATTTAAGCATATTTGGCGAAACATCCTACATTTTTTAAGCTACTTTTATAGTTTTAAAGATTTCTTGCATAAAGTTTTCTTGCTGCAATGTTTTCATTAGCGCACGCGTATTTCGCAGCAATTTTTAAAAAGAGAAAATGCGCGTGTGCAGATATAAAAATTTCATGCAAGAATATTTGTACTATAAAACTGTGAAAAACAGCTTTAAAAATACACATGCATTGACTTTGTTAACAAAGTTTCCTATTGAATAGAACCTAAATGCCTACGCAGTCATGGCTAACTTGAGCCAAAAAATAATTTTTACGTTTTTTTGACCTAAAATAAAATATTTCTAGAAAGGGTTATGCCTCATTTTAAAAAACAAAAGATTTTTGAACATGTGCTTAAAAACAAATTTGCCGCCATGAAGAATACAAATTTGATAATGGTCCAAAAAGTTAAAATTAAAGTTTAAATGCAAGGATGCATTGTTCTTAAAAAGTAGTTCTAATAAAATAAGTACAGATTCAAAAAATATTTAAGAATAATAATAATACAGCACTTTTCTTTAAATGCACTTTTTTATTTTTTAAAATATCGCAAAAACCAAACAAGAAAGGATACATCTTTCCACAAACCTGGATGAAACACAGAAATACCGATTCTTTTTTTTTTAATTTTTAATACCGCTATATTTATTTAAGGATACAAAATCTTTTATTTAGTATTACACTTTTAATTAATTTATAACGTAGGTTCATGCTTGACCAATTAATCAGCAGTCAATGACCTAAGCATGTCAGATAATCTACATGAGGTACTTACGGGTTAAACCACAATTAACCGAATGCAGATACAAAGTTCATCTCAGTTACCTATGTAATTAATCAAATAATTGCAAACATAATTGATCTGTTCGTTAAATGAAAGTAAAACTTCTATATTTGTCCTAGGCCATTTAGTATCTGTTTGCAAAATTTTTATATTTTGGATTTTCAATATAAATTTAAAATTCCGGAGTGGTTTAAAATAAAAATTTATTTCCAAATATATACCAAAGAGATATAATAAAAGATTTTACTTGCTTAAAAACCTTACACTAAATGATTTTTTTTCTTTACAAAAAACTTTAAAATAAAGTAAGCAAAAACAGTTTTTTTTAAGTATGCAACTTAAAAGATTTACATTTTTAAATATTTGCATAAGGGATTTTTAAACTGTAAATAAATGCCTTTAAATATCAACTTTGGATCTTTTATGTTAAATCCTGTATGTACAGGGTGGTGCAATTTCTGACTGTTTTAACAGGATATTTGTATTTCCTGACCAGAGAGAAAAATTGACATGGGTGCCTTGGGCTTAATTTTTAAAATAATTAATAGTTTAAAAAACTAAAAAACACGCTTTTATATGCAACCGAACTAAAAACTAAAAAATAATTTTTCATTAAAAAATATTTTCACTTCATAGTAAAAAGCGTGGGGTGCTTAATATATTAAATGTTATAATTATTATATTTGCCAATATCTATGATGGAAAAGTTATGAAAAAATAGTAAAATGCACCCCACGCTTTTTACTATGAAGTGAAAATATTTTTTTAATGAAAAATTATTTTTTAATTTTTAGTTCGGTTGCATATAAAAGCGTGTTTTTTTCAGTTTTTTTAAACTATTAATTATTTTTCATTTTTTAGTTCGTTATATTGCACAAAATTCTTAATATAACAGTAAATTAGAACATACTATTTAATTAAGCAGCAAAAAGAAAATAACCAGCCCCCTATGAAATGACAATGGTAGCAAATTTTAAAATTTGCAAAAGATTGCAACTCACTAAAAATTTCTTCTTCATTAAGTAGCAAAGTTTCAAATTTTGCCAACAGATGGCAATCCAGGCAATGTTTGGACTGTTGCCAACATTTTGCAATCCACTAAAAATTTCTTCTTCATTTAATAGCAAAGTTTGAAATTTTTCCAACAGATGGCATCCTAGGTGTTGTTTTTATAATATAATGGATTTTTTTTCCTGGCGATTAAAAAAAAGATAAAGGGATACTGTTTGCAGATTATTGCATTGTCATGGGTCCTTAATACGTGTGCAAAGTTTCAAAGAAATCGAATAGCTGGAAGTTGGTTAAAATTAGGCTCAAAGATTCCGTTACATAGGCAGCCAGATAGATAGTTACAACCCAAGTTAATAAAAGCGTGTTAATTAGATAAATGGTGAAAACCGCATCTCGAAATCTCCATCGGTATCCGAGATATGAGGCGTTTTTAATTTTTGGCCATTTTGAAAAAATTCGTCATTTTTTAAAACTTCCCAAAACGGTTTAGACATTCTTAAGGCAATTTTTTGGGTAAAATCCATTGGACTACTTTGATGTTTAAGAAACTTCCAGTTTAGTTTAAAAATATATAAAGCTTAGTTTTTTAAATATAAATAGTTGGCCATGATCTCAAAAAATTGCTTATTTTTTGCTCTTTCCAAAGATATATTATTATTCATACTTATTTTTGAAATTGATTGAGATATTTCAGTGTTTTTATTTTTTAGCTATAGTAGGACATAGAAAAATTGGCACCACATTCTAACTCTTTATTAGTTATTATCTAGTAATGTACAAATAAATTTTGTAAATTAATAAATGCTTTTCCATGGTTAACTCTTCTAAGCTATCTAATAAAGCATTTTACATTGGTATTTACCTCAATTTTAGAATATAAAGTTCAGTTCTTGCTCAAATATATAATTTAAAAAGCTTTTAATTTTTTTTGTACTTGTCGTTTTTAAAAGTTAAGTTTTTCTCAGTTAAAAATGGTAAAAACTTTTTACAGTAAGTATTCTGTGTTTTAGCAGAAGTTTAAAACTTTTGTTTTTGGTCCAAATATACAGTGTGTCTCAGGATAGGTGTTGCAAGAGGACAAATGGACCAAAAATGTATCAATTTTAAGTCGGCATTTTGAGTAAACCGGTCGCATGGTCTAAAACTAAGATATACAAAAATTTTACCCCAATTGGTTTTATACAAGGCGTCGGAAGTAAAAAGATAAAAAATGTTCAAAGTAAAATACTTTTATTTTTAAAATTGAACCAAATTTTTTAAGTAAATATTTTAGGAGATTGAATTTTGTGCCAAAATGTAAAGCTAAAACATAAAATAGTTTTTTTCGAGTATTTGAGTGTTAATACAATATTGTAAAAACAGTTTTGTATTAACACTTAAATACTCGACACGACGAAGCAAATTTTACTAAAATTTTTAATATATTTTAATTTTTCAGTAATTAGGTTTTAATGCATTATGTAAAAATACAAAAACTTTATTTTACTTACTGACATAAAATTCAATGCTCTACAACATTTACACATACAATTTTGTTATATTTTTAAAAATCTAAGTATTTTACTTATTGGTATTTTTATGTTTCTACTTCTAACTCCATATAATCCCAAACGAAATAAAATTCCGTATTTTGTGGTTTTGGAGCAAGCACCGAGTTTTTTTCAAAATGCCGATTTAAAATTCAAACTTTTTTAGTCAATTTGTCCTCTTGTAACACCTATTCTGGAACACACTGTATTTGGGGGTTATTTATATTCGAAAAATATTTACTTTAAAATCTATTTTTACCTTGCTAGTTTTCTGCTTGCAATGATAAGGTGCACATTTATTCTTACCTAAAACAAAAAATAAAATATTTAACCATTTACAGTTTGTAGACATGAATTTGCAAAATAGTTAGTAGTAAAAAAAAACATAAATCTTTTTATTGTAATTAAAATTTAAAAAAAGGTAGCAGCAATATTTACTTTACATATATCGTGAATAACTTTAAAATACCTTTTATTTATTTTAATAATACCAGTTTTTATTTAATTTTAATAGTTATTAAAATAATAAAAAAACCGTAAATGGTAAAATAGAAACAAGTTTTTAAAACTGAAAACGGGTTTTAGAAATCAATTAATCGGTTCATTCTGGCGCACAGTTTTTACCAAAACAGTTTTTTTGGGTGATCGGTTTGCGGATAACAATATTTGGATATATACGAATGTATATCTTCGTTGGTATATAACTAAAATTAAAAATTTAAAAATCGCCACTTCTTTTTGTTTTCTTTTCTCTACTTTTTTAAATTTAATAAACAATAACAATAAAGAATAGAGGTATAAAAAATAAATGAGTCTATGTATTTGTATTTTATATATCAACTTTTAGAAACTTGCATTTTATTACGGAAATGTTATAATTTGTTTATATTAATAATAATTTAATTTATTTTAAAGAACATTATAAGATGTTATTGGAGCTCATGGAAATATTTACCAGCAACCTAAAACGATTATTCGAAAATAATTTAACTGAATCTTTCTTTTAAAATTTCGAATATTCGTTTGTTTTTGATTTTTGCCTGCCAAAATTTTAACTAAAAAAATAAATAATTAAATATCGAACGAAAATACTTGTAAGGTAATACATAAAGTAAATGTAAAAAGAGATTTACAAGTATATCTACGTGTTCATTTATTAGACTTTAGGTTGGTACGATTGTAAAACTTATATTACACCATTAGATATTTATTAAAAAAAAATAAAAAAATTTTGCTTGCCATATTTACTATTAGCATTTTTTAACTCATCCAAGGTTTCTTATTAATGTTAGGAGAAATATGCTTGTTTTTAAAACAACATAAAGTTTTAGAATTAAATATTTTTAATTTTAATTTTTCTTCTTCCACCCTGTTTTACCTTTGTATAATAAAAATAGTGTTACACTAGCGCTGTAATAAAGCCATATTGCGTTTCCTTAGAAAATTCTGATATCTTAACAAGAATATCTATATTGTGTTCGTCACTTCAATACACAGAATCTGTTTCACGAAAAGGCTTTACACGTAAATTCTTTTGAAGTGTACGAAATCGTGGCTTTGGTAATGGTGTGGAAACTGTTCTTTAAATTTGTGTTAAGGAAATTTTCTAAGGTAAAATTCTTTAGAAGTTGGAAATCTTTTATGCACAGATAAATATACAGAAAAAAAATGAGCTAATGTTATTTAGGGCCAAAGAATATTAGTTTTTAAAATTATTTTTAAATATGACATGTGGTAGGTTATTCCCTATAACAATGCATTGATGACGACAACGCCAACGATCTAGATATTTTGTGTGACAAATTAAATCCATTTAAACCTTAAGTTTTGGACGGCTTAAGTGATACTTTATAAAAAAAATTTTGAGCCTTATTCTTATTTATACCAAATATTACAATTAACAATCCTGATGTGTTTACATACACAAGTTTTTTTTATTTTTTTAAAGAAATTATTATGTAAACTAAAATGCTTATCGTACTATAAAAAATAATGAAATAGGTTTAAATAACTGACAATCATTAAACTAAAATTGTGAACGTATAAGATAATAAAGTTCGTTCTGGTTTGGTTAATAAATTTTATGAAATAATAATAGGTGTATTCTTAAAAAGTTCTTTTACCATTGATATAATATAAAGTATTTAATAAAAAAAACACACTACTATAACAGTAATATTTAATATATAGTTTTTTTAATAGACCCAAATTACAATAATCAGTATATTAAATATTTATTTATTTACAATATTTTAATTTTAATTAGTTAAATTCGAATATACAGTTAAACCCAAAAATATTCGGACACAATACTTACATAGATTTGGTTATTAAAAATACAGAAACTTTTAATTAAAAATTATTAAGTAAAAAAAAGCCATATTTCTTTAGGAAGTTAACAACTGAGCATTGGAATGACTAATAAAGAAAGAGTATTTAGTAGTATATAAAACAGTAAATGGCAAAAACAAATTTTTTAGTCAAAAAAATATTCGGACGTGGAAATAAAAATAATTCTAAATATATCTTTTGGCAATTACTATTATTTAGTAGGTATGACCCCTTCCTTTTTACCTTCACCAAACTAAACATTTTTTTATGGTCAATTTTATTGCATTCTTTTGCAACCTATTTTTTAATATTTCTGTATTAAATTTTTTCTTTTTTTTCATTTGGACTTCGAAATAATCCCAGGCGTTCATTAGGTTGTGGTCTGGGGACTAAGAAGAGATTTTAATCACTTCTGGGAAATTATAAAAATGACCATTTGCGACCAATAAATATATTATGCTAGGGTCATTGTATTTATAGAATTTAAATAAAGCCACCTGTCATTTTTTTAAACCTTACTATGAATAAAAGATATGCTCTATATTGGTTGGGCGGATTCATTTATTGGATGGTCTTTTTGGGTCACGCCTGGAAAGAATGGGACTGGTCCTGGTCCGGCATACGAGCTGACCCTGCTCAGCCCTATGACTCCTATGAACTGGCTGGTCGCCTGAAACAAAATAAAAGAAAAACCCCCAAAAAACCCAAAATTCTAATTAAAAACGACGTTTCGTTGGCATTCTGCCAACGTTTTCAAGTTAAAATAAAGTTGAAAAATAAAATAAAATTAACTTATATTAAATTAAATGATTAAATTTTATGCTTTTTAAAATCGCAAACTGAAAATAGTTTGACATATGTGTAATTTTCAGTTTGCAATTTTAAAAGCATAAAATTTAATCATTTCTAATTTAAATATAAGTTAATTTTTTATTTTTATTTTTAACTTTATTTTTAACTTGACAACGGTGGCAGACTTGCCATCAAAATGTCGTTTTTTAATTAGAATTTTTTGGAGTATTTTTATTTTGGTTCAGGCGACCGGCCAGTTCATAGGGGTCAATAGGGCTGAACAGGGTCAACTCGTATACCCCGGGACCAGGACCGAAGCGGTCCCATTCTTTCCAGGCGTGTACCCAACAAAAAGACCATCCAACACCTATTGATGAAATACACTCCTACATTATGACAGAGCCACCTCCGTGTTTAAAAGTTGGACAGACATTTTGTCTTTTCAGCTCCTCGTTTGCTCTTCTCCACGCCATTTGACGTCATCTGGATAAAAACTGGTAAATTTTAACTCGCCTTAAAAAAAGGTCTTTCCAAGAATTTGTAAATATGTAAAGATATTTTTGGCAAAATTGAATCGAAATTAATCTCGATCTTATTTCTAACCATTTAGCCATTATATCTATTTTTTCTGATGTAGCGACAAATAGTTTCTCTACTCACTACTTTGTGACAATAGTTTTCTTAAAAATTTTTAGGTTTTAAACTACTAATTTTAAGGTTTTGATAAGCTTCTTTTATAATTAATCGACTAGGTCTCTATCCATTTAACAATTTTGGTCAGATGGGTTTTCTTTTCTCGGGAGGATCATTTCCTTATTTTTATAACGCCACCCTATGTCATCAAGTAAACGTTTTATTTAAGCAAAAATTATTTATTTTTTCAAAGGATCTCCATGTTTTTGTAATGAAATATTACTAGCTGTCTGTTTTCAAAATTATTGTTTTTTTTTTTTAAAAATACGATCCTTTCATACTTGCCTCAAAATATACTTTAACTGGCTACTTCCTAATTAAAAGAAACTACAAAAATATTTGTTACATTAAGAAATATCACTAATATTTATCCATTTCTTATTGACTTTCAATAAACCGTCCAAATATTTTTGTGTCGCAAAAAATGTGTCCGAAGCTTTTTTCTTTAATTTCTAAGAATACATTAACATTTTTAGTATGTTTTGGTTTTAAATAATTAATGGAGAATTAGACCTTATTATTATGATTAAAAATAAAAATTTAATTTTTAGTTATATGTTGATGTGTTATATAAAATGAATTTTCGGTCGTGTCCCAAAATTTTTGGGAGCTACTGTACTTCGCTTTTATATAAATTATAAAAGACCATCAGATATTAAACTAATTTAATTATATAATATTTTGTTAAATAATACACATTCTGACATAGTGCAATATACACATACTTGTACTAAATATACTTAATAGATTATGTCGTGTGACATTAAACATTTAATTGAGTCACCGACATTGACATGTTATTACTATCTATGGTTTTACACTTCTTGTCATCCCTAAAACTTAATTATAATATGTCTAGTAATATTTCAGGCAGTAATATTTAAAGTCCAATTTAATTAACTATTTATATCGTGTCACGTTAAATTCCTAGTGTTCACATACACAAGAGTTTTTTAGAAAAATAATAATATAAAAATTTACCACCTAATTCAATCAGCTACCAATATTTTTAAAATTTATATATGTACAATAGAATGCATATAGTGCTAATTAAAATTTAAATAAACATAAATAATTGATAATCATTGAGGTAAAATTGTAAAGATGTAGGATATTAAAATTTGTTCTGCTGTCGCACTTTGTTACTCGATAGAAAGAAGAAATTGCGAGGAAAAAAAACTTCTTTCTATTTCTTGCCTTTACTTTGTATTATTCCTATCTAAATAGTTCGTCTTCGGCAGTGAAAATAATAGACTACTATACCTGAAAACGTTGAGTTCTAGTGAAAAAATGCACCCTTTATAGAAAAATGCATTTGTTATTTCTTAAAATATATATGTTTTTTTTTTACTTATGTTTCATGTTTCATTTATTTGGTATATTCACTCATATTTTAATCAGTCCAAATCCAATAAATTTCGGGATAATAATAGTTTATCTTTTGCCTAATTTAAATGTATCTAGCTTTTTTCATTTTTTTCAAATGTTATAGGGAAGAAAAAACAGCGACAAGATTTGCATATAAAAACAATTCTTATGTTATACTATTTATGGTTTCACACTTCTTGTCATCCCTAAAATTTAATTGTAATATGTCTTGCATTATTTTAGGCAGTAATATTTAAAGTCTAATGTAATTTACTATTTACATTAAGTCACGTTAAACTTTAAGTGTTTATGTACACAAGTGTTTTGTTTCCTTAGAAGAGTTATTAATACAAAAAGTTACCACTATAATCAATAGCTACCAGTGTTTTCAAAACTTATAAAGTACAAAAATATGCATATCGTATCTATTAGAAATTAAATAACCAAAGATAACTGACAATTATTAAGCTAAAATTGTGAAGATATGAAGTAATAAAATTCGTTGTGGTTTGGTTAACAAAATTTAGGACTTATTATTTATTACATTAAAAACACTTGTTTTAAAATTGTTATGTATTATTGACATAATTATTTATTTTATTTAGTTAGACCCAAATACCTTTTACCTTTTTATGTAAATTTTTTAAGACCATCAGATAATAACCTGATGAAATTATTATTATTATTTTTTTTTAAATAGGCATGCTTAGTTAGTGCAATAAACACACTTGTACTATTTGTACTTAATATAATATCGTGTCGTGTCATTGAATTAAGTAACCAACATTTACATGTTATTACTTTTCATGGTTTCAATAAAAGTATGCCTGTTGCGATCTAAAACACAGGGTGTTCGCTAATTAATGATACACAGAAAACTACAGATTCCTAATGCCAAAATATTAGGATTAAACCAGACATACCTATATCAAAAGTTGAATAATAAGGAAGATAAAATAATATATTTTTTAAATTTACTCTAATAACTTTTAATACATTTCGAATATTTTAATAAAACTCGGTATTTAGAAGTTTTTTGAAATGAGCCGTTCAGATCTTATATTAATTTTTATAAGTAAACCAGTGTGAACTGACTACAGTATTAAAACTTTTCTAAAACACCCTAACTTTTTAGTGCTACAGTGTATGTACCATCCAAGTAAACTATTAAGCTCCTCAATGGTTTCGACACAAAAAAGGTATACTTTGTAAGAATGGCTCTGAGCAAAAAATTAACAAAAAGAACTTTAAAAAATATGCTTTGACACCCTTTATCTTTTGGACATAAGAAATCAGTGATTTTTCTGTATACCATTAATTAGCGGACACACTGTATAATAAATAAATTAAAAATAATAATCCTACTAAAAGGCTGAGCTTGTTAAAAAAATAGGATAAGTTGCTGGTTTTTCAAATAATTAAAATATTTGATAACAGTTCCTTCAAACCTATAAGGTTATTAAAGGCAAGTAAAAGTTATTTGTTTTACTATTTAAAAAATTTACCACAAAAATAACTTTTCTGTTAGTTTACAAGCAATTATACATTACAAGTATTAAGGCCAGAGATTCCTTGTGAAGTGTAAAACAGGTATTTGCAATGTTTATTTAGAGGATAAACGAACAGAAAATAATCAAATCATTTTTAAATTTAAACATAATTTTATTATAGCATTCAAGTTTAGATTTTTTTTTGATGGCAAACAAAATGCGGCGGTATTCCGTGACATTGAAAACTGCTGCAGTTGTCTTTTGGCCTTGATCTGAAAAATATTTGCCAAGTGTCATTTGTTAACTGACATATTGGGAAAAGAATTTATCGAAAAATTATGACAAAGTGCAACATTAAAAATTCGGGAGCCTTTTTACTATAACGTTCAAATATCGACCGTTCCTTTTAACATAGTTGGCAAAAAATAATAATTAACACGGCTATCTCCCAACTTTAGGTACATTGTTTTGGTAATAAATATTTTAAAATTTCATTTAATTTGACCAATAACAAGCAATATACTTTTATAATTTGTAAAAATAGATTTTGTTAAAATTCTATTTAATGTGTGAGTGAATAACTAAATACTTTAATAATTGTAAGAGTCGGACAAGCATTACTAATAATTAACTGAAAACCTAAAAGCCTTAAAAGTCCCAAATTTAAAGATATGAACAATCTACAATAAATTTATCAGGGCTGCAGCTACGTATACCTACAAATAATTTTGTAATTATTAAAAAAACAAAAAAGTTTAAAAATATCAATATTTATATACTAACTTTAGTTTATATTAAAGTACAAAGTTTTAAACCCAATATTGTCTACTATTTAATAATAAAAGAAGAAAACAAATTTTATTTATATAGTTTTTTAAATTTAGGAAAACAAACAAAGTCTTCTAAAAAACATAAGAACCAGGATCAATTTCTTGAAATTTATAAGAAAACACAACACACAATAAAGGTGATTCTACTTGTGCAGATTTAAAACCTCTTCTGTGATCCGATGACAAAAGGTTCAATATGCAAGGGATTACAGGAATCCCTTACTGACAATTTAACGGGTGCGTCAAGCAATCAACGACAAGGAAGTTTTATTGAGGTTTATGGTGTCTACTGCTAAATATTATTATTTTAATTTAATCATATTAAAACAATTTTTAAGGGCGATTTAGTATCAGATTAGTTAACCAGAAAACAGTCGATAATTTTTCAGGTGTTAGTTTACAATGAAAATTAAGAAAAAAAAAGAATAATAATATATATTCTTAACGCCTTACTTTTTAAACTACAAAGTGTTTAAAATTTTGAGTTATTTATTAGTTTTTTTTAATAACTTTATACCAATTTATATATTAAGATAACATTTTTTCACAAAACATTGATTCACACTTAATGTCTCTGTAAAGGATTTACCATAAATACAGTGGGTATACGACGTAAGTTGTTGTCGTTTGAGAAACTTTTTATTATTAATTTTATGAAAAAGGTTTTCTTTGGATAAACTTTTGCTTCATTCAAAAACCAAAACAGCACCCATCAAGTATCAAATAGTATAAGTCATGTACGAGGTTTGGCCAAAACGGTTATTTTGCGCAGGAGTAAAGTACTAGAGATTTTTCTTATATGAAAATTTGTAGAAAGAAAAGATATTAAGAATAAAAAAATACCTTTAAATATGTAATTTTAGTAATTTACTAATTTTCTTCCTGCAATAATCAAAATTTAGGTTTATACATTAGTGACATTTCATATTTATAAATTTCATAGGACAGTTTAAACAAAGTTTTTAAATTTGCTGTTATCAAAACAAGGACGATGAACCATGCACTAACGTACAAACCTTAAATTTCTTGATTTTAGCTGGAAAAATTAATATAATGTAAATAAAAATATATGTATTTCGCAATAATTTTAATTTTAAACATCTTTTTATATAACAGTTTTCGATGTTGGCAAAAATATAGGTAATTTACTCTTAGCCAAAATTACGTTTTTGGTCAAACCTCGTAGATGACTTAAACAATTTGATATTTGCTGACTGCATTTTAGATTCTTGACCATGCAGAACTTTTATAAGAATAACTTATTTTTGTAAAAATTAATAATGAAAAGTTTTCCATATGACGACAGCTTACGTTGACACACTGTATGTCTTATAAAAAAATACGCCACCGCACTTTTCTAAAATAAAAATAGTTTTAAATTATTTTGTTTGGTTTTAAACAAATTTTATTTCATAAATTTTTTATTAAATAACCGTTTGGCCTACTAACTTTACTTTAGCTTTAACAGAAGTTTACGCTTAAAAAAACGTTAAAGCGCTTTTCTTAATTTGTGGGATGGTCAGCTCTGGTCCTCCGCGCCTCATATTTTATTTACAACTAAGAAAAGGTATATTACTACTTTTTTCTTAACAAAAAAATATAATTAAAATATTTAAATTCATAAATTTTTTAAAAATATTATGTATTAAATAAAAATAAAAATATTAAATCTTGTATCAATAATAAAAAAACATCCAAAGGTAATTATGTGAAATAAACGCCTTTTTAAAAAGCCTCAAGCTCAGCTAGTTTTTGTATTAATCGATGTTTTAATTTACTTTGGTTTATTCTTAATATAATTATAAAATATAATCTTTTGTTATTATTATTTACAGTAAAAACGTTAGTAAAGTCTTGTGACTTTTGGGAAAATTAATTTTAATAACTTATTCACTAATGTACCTGTTTAAATAAACTCGCATATCGTTAATGGCAAAAAATGTTTGCACTTTTACAAAAAGAAGCTTACCTAATACATCACAATTTATAAATCGTCTATAAGATTGATGTGTAAGGAGAGTAAAAGGTTAGTTTTAAGAACATTATAGAAAAATGATTTTTAAAAATACATGTAAGAAATAGTAAATATGTAAAAGCTTTTTAGAAAAATAGAAAAACTAATATAAGCTTTAAGTGTGTTTCTTGTATTTTAAAAATATTTTCAAGAGGTTTTTATATTAGACAATATAACTTAAGCGATATTTTTAGTATATTTTCAATATAATGAATATAAAAACAAATATAAAATATATTTAGGATTTAATAAACTGTGCCTTAAAGTTGTTGAATGTTTCATCCATCATACCTTGTTGTTTTTTCTTTAGTCCATCTAAACTGAGAGAAACAATAAAATTACGGCCCTGACGTAAATCTAAGATAAATTGTTAGTAGTCAAACGTCAAATGTCAATAACTGTCTTAATTGGTTTTCGATATTTTAGACATTTTAAATATGTGAAAAGGTAAGTAACTAGGAAGCTGTTCAGCAGGTGAACACACCTGTTTTATCATCAAGTAGGGTATTATATGTAAGCTACAACATATTTTAAAGCAGTTAGTTATATTTAGTTATATTTTAACCTCTAAATTAAAAAAACAAACAAACAATATTTTTATTTAGTTAAGTATGTTTCATAATACACGACCTGCTGTAATCTTAATCTCTCAGATAATGCGCCAAAACATTCAGCACCTCCAAAACCAACTATATAAGTTCATTGAACATAAGCAATAAATGCCACAATATTTCTTCTTTACTTTTCTTGAAGCTCTTCGGCAATTTTTTAGGAATAAAAGTGTTTTAGCCCAGACATTTAGAACAAGTTTTTATTTACTTTTATGTTTTATATAAGATATTTCTAATATGTAGATGGTCAAAATATACAGAGAAAGTAAAATATACAGATCTTTGATATTAAAATATTACAAACGTACCAATGCTTATGGCCCAATTTTGTAAGGCCCGATTGGCTTAAGCTATGGTTTCCTCCAGAACAGTTTCGTTATCTAGCGGCCGTAATACTACTTTGAATGACGCCTCACAACGGTGGAAAAGTCTGGCAACATAAAACGGTGTAAAGTCAAACAACGGTACAAAATAATTTACTGTACTATTTGATTTATCTTGAAAGATGGATACTTTAGACGTTGCAATGCTAATATTTATAGACGATGAGAACTCGGAGGAAAAAGAAGTAACAGTAAGTCAGGCCTGTTTAAAAAACATGCGGAGGAAAACGTATATCAAATGTTAATTTTTATTAAAAACTAAGAAAGATTCCTAAAAATTAATGCTTTTGGTTCGTAAACCGCAAAACATTATTTTAATTATTCATTATGACAAATATTCAAAAATTATATAAATTTTTAAATAACTAAATTATATGCGTTTATTATTTCTCACCTGTATTTATATTATCTAGACGCTTTTATATACAAAAACAGCCCCTCCGCAGTGGCGCGATGTGGTTTACTTGGACAAAGACGTTGAGCAACTGTTCTCCATAGTACTGACCACCGCTACAAATATAATGGCACCGATTTTTACGTTACGCCGTCGCTTTCTTGGAAACCACTCGCGGTGTATAGCACGACACAATATTTGGTGACGTATTATTACGGCCGCTAGACGATGGTACCGTCATGGAGGAAACCATAGCTTTACGCGTAAATACATTTCGTTAAGGCTGGTGCCAAGGCGCAGAAATGACAAGCGACAAGAGATCGCCAACGGCTTTTCTGTCCGACCAATCAACGAACACTAAAAGTCACGTGATGAATAAAACGTCCTTTAAACTTGAATTACAAAATACTTTGTTTTACTTTACCCGGAACATTATTTAAATATACCTATTTTTATATAAAGGGGTCCAGTATTTTAACCACAGCCTAAAACTATTGAATTATCATCCACAGACTACAGTAAAAGCAACGGAAACCAGTAATTTGATTGGTTTGAAGCGCTACAGACGGGCATGCAAAACTTATACATTGGAGCGGTTAAATCCGTTGTATCAGTGAATTTCAAAAGGACGTATTTATGACTAACACGTGACTTTCGACGTTCGTATACGAATTAGTCTTGAGTCAAAACTCCAGATAGGCCGAAACAATTGTAGACGCAATGCTGCTAGTAATTATTGAAACATTAAAAAGCAATTGTTCCTATTTAGTATTAATATTACTTATAAATAATTTTTAGGTTGATTAAAATGTATTCCACAATTGGCGGGTTTAATCAACTTTACAATGTTGCTATTGCTTATGTAAAAAGCGTCACGTTAAATAAATATGCCAAGAAAGGAACAAGCAATAGGAAAAGGACGTCGTAGCTTGTATCTTTTGTGATGTAGGCACACTCCAACTACGTTATTGGACTATGCGGCGTTTTAAATAATTTCGCGGTCATTTTCACAAAAATGCTAAATTTCGGCATAATTACAAAAAAATTAATTTCCGGAAAAATTTGGAAAAAGAAATAAAATCCAATCTATCAACACTAAAAATTTGCTACCTCAGAGATTAAATGCGATGGAATTTAGCAGTTCCATTTTCTCAAGTTATATTATGGTACTAAATTCCATATAACTAGAGATTGCTTGTGGCTTAGTTAACTTGATCTAAACATACGTATAATGCACTTATATGCAAGATGATAGCCATTTAATACAAACTGTTGAGTATTCAAGAATTGGTTTGTAGCTGTTCCTAAAGTGCTTATATTTAAAAATAAGTTTAAATGTAGAAACTGATTAAAACTTTTTTGGCAAAAAATAGTTTAAAATTAAGAAGACTTACTTTACTCTTGTTTCATTCTATTGTAAACTATAGATATAAAAGATCTAGGAATGTACTAAAATAAAAAAATTATTGGACATTAGGCAATTTATTAAGGTTGTTGTTCTAGGTAGTAGTTATTATTTAAAAATAACGACCGTGGTGGCACTACCGCGTTGTCTAAAAGGTGCTGTGAAATGCAAAAAACTGTATGTTTTAGTGCTTGGATAACGTTGACGGAACACGACAATAATGGGTTAAAACATCCAGTAACCCGGCACTCACGGTACACTGGTATTTAGGCATAAGCCTTCGTGAGATGTCACAAAGATAAGAAAAAAGTTCTACACTATATGTATAAAATTAGGATAAGCCGTTTAACCACCACTTAAGGCGCGCTTGTGGCTGCTCCGGTTGTATCGGTAGCATCGATCTCCGGAGTTAAGCAGTGAAGTGTGCGCCCATAACTTGGATGGGTGACCGGCGTTGTCGGTTTTAGGCAACGGCACGCGGTGTTCTGCTCGGGGGTAAACGAACGGACCGAGCAGCAACCATCCAAGTTATGGAATGAATGGTGTGTGAATGGGAAGGAGTAGGGGTCAAGATACAATAAGCCTTCAGGCTGCAGTGCACCACCTAGGGGGCGGTCGTCGGACCTGGGTGGGATGACCCCGAAAGGGCAAAAGAAAAAAAACCACCACTTACATACATACAGTGCATTCTAATTAAAACGAGCTACCCCCTATAATTCGGTCATTGGTACACTTATAGAAATATCCTGAAACATGTCAATTTTAAGTTTTAGGGACACACATTTTTATGTCAAACCTGACTTGCCCACAGTTATCCTCTCTCCCCCATCAATACAATTGTCAAAAAGTTTAAATGTGAAAAGGGGTCAAGTTATACCTTATCCTTAAGGGTTTTAGAATTCAACAGACTTTAGTTTTTTTTTAATCGGTTTAGTAGTTTCTGAGAAAATTTACCCCAAGTAACTGCTGTCTTCAGCCCCTGTAACTTTTTATTTCCTTAAACAATAAAATAAAATTTGGTACGTAGGTATATTACCTAAATGTGCAATATTTCATAAATTTAGTTATTTTCTTACTTCTGGTTTAGCCCAATGATCTAAAATTAAAAGGATTGCTAATAGAAAATGATCCCCATATATTTTCAATAGACCTGCGCACGAAATTTTTACCCCACACTGGGAGAATTGCTGTACACCTTTGCACATGCGCAGTTCTTATAAAAGTTAGCATTTTTCATTTAAAACCCAATATAGTGTTGGCAACATTGACAAAATTTGCAGTATTTTAATAAATATAGTGGTTGCAACACTGAAAACGTTTACCTATACAGTGACAGGACCACACTCATCCTAATTTAATTTATAATTTGGGATTTCCCGATCGTAAAATCCAGGTAAAATTGACGCCGTCGGCTGCCCAAATCCAATCTCCCATCTACGGTCGACCGTTATCAGGTATAGGTATTTGGTGTTTCATTTGTGCGTTGTGAGTAATTCTTGGTGTTTTTTTAACTTTTGTTTAATTTAAGTTTTGCCGAACTAAAACTAATTATTAAGTAAGTAGCAAATTTTCTGTTTTAAATAATACTCTTTATTGCCATGCAATCAATTTTTAGAGATCAATAAATCCATTATTTTTTGAAATAGTCATGGTTTGGGTTAATTTTTTTTAATCGGAAAAAATTGTATTTAAGGATTATAGAAAAATATACATGGCGTTCCATTTAAAATAAAAACTTGCCCTATATACGAAAATTGGCCATTTTCATAAGAAATAAATATCACAACCAAATGGCAAGGTTATAAAAAGAAACATTAAAAAATCTAAGGCTTTCTGCGAACACCTCATTTTGATAATTTTATTTGTTCTAAAATTATTTGCGGTCAAAATGGGTTAAAATATAGTCAGACACCCTTTATTAGCATTTGACTGATGCATTTATAATCACAACAAAATGGCAGTTTAATCAAAATAATTTGACATACTTTTAAGTTATAACACGTAGCCATAAGCAATTTCGTCGACAATATCACGAAGTGGCGTATCTTAAAAAGTAGAAAAATTGACTAGAGCTGATGTAATTGCTTAAAAAAGTTGCTTCTTAATATTACAAATTGTTATACGTTAGATTTTGATATATTTAAAAGTTATAGAAATATAATACTAAGCCATTATGGGTCCATTACCAATTTTAATATTTGTATTTCGCGTTTTACTTTTGTGGTTTCAAATATAAAGTCAGTTTAGCCCTAACCCCAAAAATTAACAATTTCAATGGCATTACACGCCAAATTTAACTGAACGACAACTGCTACCACAACGGGAGCGAAATATCAGTTTATGAATTGAGATTTATTTCTTAAACAAGTTACACCAAAACTAATTGCTTTTAGGATGAAATACCAACCATTCAGTTTTGTTATGTCAAGGTAGTGTTAAGAAGGAAGATAATAATGCGGAAAAAAATTTCGTGCAAGTTTGAGGTTGAGTCAAGTTGGGTCCTCATGAATCAAAAATAAGGTGTTTTAGCAAAAAACTGAATTTAAATTGAGATCAGTGCTTCTAAGCCCTCCCGTTTGCTAAATTTCAATAAAATCAGCGATACGACCGAAAAATAAAAAATTATACAACAAAAAATAGTCCCCAACATAAAACCGGTTTACCTTTTAGGGACTACTATGAAATACGAATAGAGACTTAATATAAAATATTTAAATATGAATACCTAGAAACAAAATTACTTGGTATATTTTCTTTATATATGAATCATATACAAAATGTTAAACCCGGTCCTGTTATTTCTTTTCCGCTAGTCAGAATTTTTACTGCGCATGCCCACAAGTAGACTGCGCAGTGCCCAGATAGGGGTTATTATGATTTTCGCTGCAATCATCCATATTTATTTTTCAGATCATTGGTTTAGCCGGGTAAAATGACCTTAACTCTCTTATTTAAAATGGGACACCCGGTATATTTTTATTTGTTTAAATGAGCAATGCAATTTCGAATACTATGACACTTTATTGACTGCTCGTTGACATTTAACCTATAAAAATATTTAATTTTTAATTTAGCGTTCCATTAATGAGATAAAACTGTAAAAACTGTTTATTTTGTCGTAAAATCGCGTATATAATGGCTGGCAAATATTCTGTCACAAACCGAAAACATTAAATTTTATTGTTTGTATAAATACAAATCCACAAGAAAGTAGCTGTAACATATTTTTCAGTGACATACCAATAGTCGTAAAAAAATATAGTATGCAACTCTCACGGAATACTAATAAAATGAGTTACATTCTGTGCTCGTCCCATAAACTACTATTATTGTTTCTTTATATTATAAAATGCTGCAGGCTCTGTAAAAAACACTATCAACTGTTTTAAATGTTGATATCTTAAAATAAAAGTAATACGCAATAGAACATGAAATTTAGGCTTTTATTTTAAAGCTACTAAAATATTATTGTTAACAATTTAATAGAGCATGGTGTATGTTTATTTAAATCAAATTTATTACTTTGTATTGTGTATTGTTTTGTTGTTTATCGAAACCTACTGCCAATACCAGTTGTAGACAATTTTAAATATAAATTATGGCATATTTGCTGTATAGTGTATTATAACCTATATTCTATTAAAATCACAAATAATCGGAAACCACATTACTTACCTGACGACAAAGCATATTAAATTATATCTAAAGCAGAAGCAATAAATATGTCATTAAGGATGATTAGTTGGACTGACAGTAGAGTACAAAGCAATTTGTACAACATGTGGTATATTAATTAACATTAATTTTATTGTAAAAAAGTTTATTCTATTTTTTTTATTTCTTTTTAAGACACAGTCAAAGTTTATTTATTAAACTTGATTGTTTTTTAAAATATAGCAATAAAACAGTATTGTAAACAAATTTTGATAAGAAAATCAAAAAATACGGTAATGGCATTGTATGTGCCCATCACATCTTGGTGCTAAATTATCTATAGTTAAGCAAAATATTAAGTTGATTCGTTAAATAATGTTTTTGCCCAGGTAACACTAGAAGGGTAAACTATTTAAATAAACTATCAAACTAAATTAAATAGCCCTAATTTAATAAAAAAACTTAAACAAATTTACGACAAAACATTTAAGTAAAAAGTCGAACAAAGTAACGCAACGTATCAAGATAAGACGCAATTTGAACGATAATAAAGTTTGAACTAAATGGTTTTTTTTCGTTGTTAACCGAAAGAAAATTTTTGTGTTATTGGATGCGTTAAATAACGACCTTAATATGTGTTCACTACACTAATAAAAAGGTCAAATATTAATCATTTTTACCAAAATTTTTATTCTGTTAATTTTTGTAATTGAGCGTCAGTTACAGCTGATTGATGACGTGTATCGGAAATTGTTTTGATTTCAGTATATAGTACCTATATTAAAAATTACCCAGGATAAAGCCATAAATCCAATAATATAATATTAAATAGGGTGTTTCATTAATTAAACGAAACATTTATGCGGTAGGTAATTTGTTTTTTATTAATTTTTTTATTTGGCTCTTTTATCCAAGTTTTGAAGAAATACGGAAAAACTAAAAAAATAGGCTATTCTTTCTTTCAATAAAATATGCAATGGTAAAGAAATCTTTTAAAACCAAATGCAAAAATTCACGTAACTCAGATGGGGTCTGGTTATATTACGATAATTCAGTTTAAACTGTTTACACAATATTAACCAATATCTGTAGCCTGTAGCAAATATTATGTATTACAATAATATTATATTGCAGCGTGTATTACATTACTACTATAATACCTATCTTAAGTATATTATTGAAAATTATATAGGTAGAAAGTTGGAAGGAAAACTATTAAAAATGCAAAATAAGTATTTCCGTATTTACCGAACGGGCTGAAAACAAAACATAAAATTCGTAATTATAATTTAAGGTAGCGGCAATATTATTTACCATTGAAAAAATTGTAAAGCTATGGTTAATAAATTTGTAAAACCTCGTTAATTATATCCTTATAATAAAAACACAAAAACACAAAAACAGAACACCATTTATTCAAAAAGTCACGTTTTTTGCGCGTGGGGGTCAATTTAACTTTCACGCGTTACAGTTTCAAGCAATATGTATATCGAATTGTGGGAAATTCAGGGAATCGGAACAGATGTGTTATTTGTCCGTGACAAAAAACAATAAGACATCAATTTCTTTGTGAAATAGGAATAATGCCAATGTGTAAATATTATATGAAAACAATTTGTAAACAGTGATCAGCTCTAAGACAACAAGAAGGAACAGATTCAGATTAAACTTCAACTCCATTTGGTATTATAAATATTTTAAGTATTTTTCTTTAAGAAGAATTACGTTTTTTAAGTTTTATTTATTGTTTTTAAATCCAGATGTGAAAATTCTGTTAAAAATAAATGTAATGGAAAAGATTATAATTTTTTTTAAATAATAATAAGGGTCTAGCTACGATACCCATTTGGGGCTCATATAATTTATTTTATTTTATTTATGTTAACTTAGGCAAAGTATAAAGTGTACTCATAAAACGTAAAAATCAGTTTTTGCCTTTTTCGTCTTGCCGTCCCATAATCAGCTTTAAAAAAATTTGGCTGTGACCAAATAAAATTACATTTAAATGTTTTATCACGAGTATGTTTTTCCTGGGCAACTTTTTTATTTTTCTTAATTATACATTTAGGAAAAATACTTCGAATTAAAAATATATTTTGGCAGTTAAAAAAATCAAAGAAAAAGCATATTGGATGTTTAAGGTTAAGGGGGGTCTATTTGATCCCCACGTGTCTACTTTACGTAATAAAAACGCAAGTACCTCCTTAAGGGTTAATATACAAAAAAGCATAATAGGTATGCTTTAACATGTTAAAGTGTTTAAAGAAAAAAGTTCAAACTTCTAAATTAGATGAACATTCTAATTAACGATTAAGACGTATTATTATTTTTGCGCATAAGAGATACTATCCATCCCTTAAAAATACTTTTTTCTTTAAAAAAAAAAACTTTATTTTACATAGGTATACACTTTCCCCTTAAGGTATAAAAAAATCTGTCTTTTATAATAAACAATATAAATTTTTAAAAGAATACGCATTTTTAGAAAGATACGAAAAAAATTCAAACCTATTCTCAGCGAAGAACAAAAATTTAGTAACAAAGAAAATAGGTCCTATTTAATTTGCAAAATCCTTTTTACCTAAAACGGAATAAAGGTTATTAAAATAAAACGCATATTTTACATGTCCCTTTAAAAGAAGAAGTTTCATTTTATGTAAAAATATTAATTATGTTTCTTGTTATTTTCATTTATTAAATTAAAAAGAAAACTGCTTTAAAAAAAAGGACAAACGTAATTTTCTGGTTTATTTTTTTAATAAAAAACCTGCAGTGAGATTACGACCTTTGACTTAAAATGTTTGATCGAATTCGGAGAAAATTGGTCCACGACGTCCGATTATTCGTCTCTATTCGATCAAAAATACTCGATCATAGCAAATCAATCGAATTCATCAGTTATCTTATTTTTAATACTTTAAGGCAAAAAAATATCTCTTTTAACAATTATGTAACTTATTTTGGCCAAAGAGATTTAGAGAGAGAGTTAGAAAATATCAAGTTATCATGAAAAATATGCTTACTTTAACGAGAAAACGCCTTTTTTAAAAATCAGATCGAAGATTGTTTTTACTCAATAAGGAACCCCAAAGACAAGCAATTTGGAATATCAGTAGAAATAGTGGTTCAATTAGCGTTAGGGTTTTATGCGCCTGGTTTATACTAAAGGTGTATTAAAAGAGAATAAAACATCCAAAGTGCTTAATCAATAGTATATATAGTGTGTCCCAGGATAGGTGTTACAAGCGAACAAATGGACCTAAAATTTTGAAATTTTAAAACGTCCTTTTGAGAAAACAGTTCGCATGGTCTAGTCAGTCAGTAAACTTGACATCAACTGAACCAAACGGTCAAGTTACCTTTGATTTCGTCATTATTTCTTTTAGTTCATGCGTCACTAGTTTTAAAATATGACAGTTTCAGAATAAATTTATCAAAAAAATGGTATTAGTTCCCGGTCATTAAATATAAACTTAAAAAACGTTCCCAATAAAAGACCATAAAATGTGAAATATCAAATTTTTTATTTTGGCGACGTTTCGCTCTCTTTTGAGCCATTATCAAGCCATAAATTGTAATTATATAATAAAGAATATAATATTTAAATCTTTAGAAGGACGCCTGCTATGGAATGTTAAAATACCGTAAAATTCTCTCATTTAAACAACCGAAGTTTGTCTGAATGTATGTTGAAAGATAAAACTTCGGTTGTTTAAATGAGATAATTTTACAGTATTTTTAACATTCCATAGCATGTGTCCTTCTAAAGATTTAAATATTATATTCTTTATTATATAATTACAATTTATGGCTTGATAATGCCTCAAAAGAGAGGCAAAACGTCGCCAAAATAAAAAAAATTGATATTTTACATTTTATGGTTTTTTATTGGGAACGTTTTTTAAGAGTAAATTTATTAGAAATTATTTAAAATTAGAAGTAATAATAAATTTGAATTACTAAGAGATTACAAAGGATTTATACTGTTTTAGTATGATTTTGACAAAAAGTAAGTAAATACAATTATTATCTAAAATTAAATAATAAATACATAGTTATGACGAGGATAATTGTCTTTTGAAAAAAAAACTGTCTTTTAAAAACGACTAGAAAGTAAGGTAACATTTGATTTGCCCAAAATAAATCAAATTATTTTGTCAAAATTAGACAGAAAAACACAAGTTACCAAAGGTAAAGTCGATCAAATGTTGTGGCTAAATTTTATAGAGATTTTGTAATTCTCCTACTGAGCATTGATAGAGATCTTAATAATACCATCTCAATAGACAAATGTCGCTAATGCCTTTACGTTTTTAAGCACCTTAAAAATATTTAGGTTATTTAAATACACAAAATTTAGAGCCGCATTTATAAAATTACATAAACACAAAGTAAAGTCATTAAAAATTTCTTCCTTATGCGTGATTCCATAACATCGCAATATTACTCCATGTCACATCTTAATTACTTGCTGTCGACGTAAATATGATTCTACATTTAACCCCATAACTAAATACATATAACAGGAAACATAAACCTATTTGATATTCCTCATTATTATTCAACGCGTTTGCGATATTACATTTAGGAATATAATTTGGAATGTCATGGGCGTGCTTAAACGAAAATAAACAAAAGAAGTCTATGACATTACTTAGCACAATGCTGGTGAATCACACTGAATATTAAAATGTAAAAATTTCTAATGCAACCTATGTAGGTTGTCTAAAAACTCTTTAAACAAACTTTAATGGGCAATTCTGCAACAACTGCCCAATCCAAAGTCGGTCTATATAAGGTTACGACATTCGGTCATATTGCTTCTCCCATTTTTCGGCCATGTTGTTCAGTGCCGGAGATATACAGTTTATTGTATTAGTAGAACAACCGTTTACACAACAGTTTTTAATTATTATTAGGTTGTAAATTCTTTTACTTTAAATAAGTAATATTTGGAGTTACATCTTTTAACAAATATCACTTCCAAAACAATGCAAAATGAAATGCGCAAATTCTAGACGCCACTGGATTGGTCATCAGCTTTGATTTTACCCAGTCTTGCCAACTTTTCTCCGTGAAGTGCCCTTCCTTGCGTCCCCGACCCCGAACCGCCTAAAAGTTGAGGATATGTCGCAACCTTATAAATATAAACTAACCTTGTATGACATATACTTTGTTCACCATAAATTGAGAAAACTACCTGAACAAAAAATGTTTGGTTTTAAAAGTCAGTAACCCTAGTTACTACAATAAAAAAATTAATTCTCAATGTATATTGGCCAAAGTATATCACATTAAGTTTATCTATCTAATTAATTTTGGAAATATGACTATCCAAATTAGGTATTTAGAAAATTTTTAAAGTATCATTATTCTGTAGTTTGTTTTTACAATATAACGGCCAGCTGTCTTCTTATCATTGGGAGCTGTTATTAATGTGTGAAAAATATCGACCTTGGTCATAAGGTATTGTTACAAGTTTTATGAAAGTATGCCAAACAGTTCAGTAGTTAGAAGGGGGACGATGTACTTTAAGACCTCACTGTTGTATGTCATTAAAAAGCAAAAATATTTTCTCATACTAATTTTTATAGCAATTAAGATATTTTAGAATTAGTGCAGGTTTTCGTATAAATAATTACAATCCATTTATTTACATGGTCCAATCTTCCTCTAATTCTACAATATTTAATATATGGTAGACATGTTAACTCACCTAGTCTGCCTAACCAGTTATCAAATTTCACCGATACAGACTGCTATACGTTCTTTGTAACAAAATAAACAGAATTAGCTAGTCAGAAATTTAACAGGCAATGCGTAAAAAAGACGGTCTTAAGGCGAACGCCGCGCCGTGCCGGCATATAAGCATTATGGATTAGATGACTTGCTTTACTGGCACATATACATTTAAAACCAGCTAATACAGTAAATCCATCTACTTTTCTTTATTTCGTTTTTTCGTAGGTACTAGCTAAGTGTTTTAGCAACAAAATAATAGATAAACTATTATCCAAGAAAAAACTTATAAAATTATTGAAAAAAATAGATAAAAGATAAAAGAGAACATTAATACACACAAACATATGGAGGCACTAGCTTCACGCCCTGGGATCTTTCAAAGAGACTTAAAAAAATCAAAAAAGGCAGATATTTAGAAAAAGATTAAGGAAAATTGTAATATACAACAAAAAATGGAAAAAAAGAAAAAAATATAGATTTGCACCCATGGTTTTTAAAAAGAAGTGGATTGCGTTCATTGAATTAATCTCCTTAGAACTTAAGACCCCTGGAGACCAAAGAGGAAGTATGAAACCCAACTTAAGCATTTTAAAAAATAAATTTGTAGGAAACTAGGTAGTCTAAGATCGAAATAGAAAGGAATCTGCACCCATCTGTTTAACGATAAAAAGTATTTTATATTAAAAATAGTATTTAGAAAAAGGTGGTGCTACAGGTTTGCCTAAAAATTATGGTTAAGGCTACATTTAAATTTTAAAAAATCTTGGAAAAGTCGAACCCACAACCTTAAGATTCCCGAACCCGGTTGGCGTAAAACTTTTTAATTTTAATTTTTGTTTTATTTTATAATTTTTTCCCCGTAGATCTAACCTCATTCATTGTTGTCATTTTAATATGTAGTGTGCTGTGTTTAAATGTTATTATGTTTAAATAATGTCTATTGTTTTGAAGGTAATTTAAGTTTATTTGTTTTATTGACATATATTAGGTTTTTTCCTATTTATTGTAGGTCTGATGATGCTCGAGAGGGCGAAACACGTGTAACGTTTAAATATATGTTATTTGACTGAGACCCAGACTTCGAGTTTGTCTTATACTTTTTACTTATTTAAAATTTTAATATACCCTGTTTAGTGGCTTATTTTAGGGCTAGTTATTAAAATATGTATGTTTTAATAATAAAAATATATAAAAAAATTAAGCATCTTTAAAATAAACTTTAAACTAATGTCCATGGCTTTGTTTATAAAACTGGAGAAAAAAATAGTAATATTAGTTCCGTCATATAGAGTAGGGTGTATAAAAATTTTAAGATGTTTTTTAATGTAAATATAGCCTTGATCATAACTTTTAAGGCTGTAGCAATACCTAAAAATACTAAATTTAGTTTAAAATAGTTTTTATTCAATAAACAGATGAATTTAGGTCGCTTTCTATTCTGATCCTAGACTAAAGAGAATATACTATTATAATATTTTATATTACTTCGTTTATCTGAAGTGAATTTATAACATTTGTTTACATTTTTTTCTTGTAATAAAAGCTTTTGTAGCTAGTTTTACGCTACTGTTAAATATCTTTCTACGCCAATGACTGCACTAAATTTTGATATTGAAATACAAACTTATATTAGTTTCGTATTGCAGACCTTGGTACATTTCCCATGATGATACTTTCAGTCCGCCTTAATCTTATCAATGTGGTGACCATATTGTCTGCCAACTCTATTACAACTTAAACAGGTTCAAGGTTTAAAACGTTTATTTCTTATTTTGCCGGTCTTAGTACCTACGTGTTACAGAAAAATTAAGACAAAATGTAATTTTTAAACCTTGTCTGCTTAAAATAAATAGGTATAGGTATACAGGGTGACCGAATTACCCAAGGAAGTCCAATATTTCTTTTGTATAACGGGATTTAATGAGAAGTTTTATACGGGGTGGCTCGTCGCCGAACGGAACATAGGAAATCCCATGTAAATTTCAAGGGGTTTATTTTGGATTCTCCGTACATTTAACAAAAAATAAGAGATGACTTTTTAAAAATACCAATCTAACAAACGGTCGTGCCAAGTTAAAAAAAATAATAAGCGAATATTGAATTATTTAATTAAATGTAATTGAAAAATTACAAAATTTTTGGTTCAGGTAAAATAAAACAGACAGCAGCCACCAGCACACAATTTTTTATAAGAATATTACTGATTTATTGACACTCTTCCTCGTGTCAGTAACAAGATAACAGGTACCTGTTTGATTTTACCTTAACCGAATTTGGTATTTAAAAACAAAATAGCAACATTTAACGTATAATATTTAATTGAAAAATTTAAGATTCGCTTATTATTTTATTTTACTTGGCACAAGCGTTTATCATATTGGTCTCTTTAAAAAGTTATCTTTTTTTTTTGTAAAATATAAAGGAGAGCCAATAATTAATTCCCTTAAAATTTACATGGGATTTTCTATGTTTCGTAAGGCAAGATTGTCTCCCCTGTGACGCAGTGGACAGAGCTTTGTTCTTCGAAGCCAGAAGTCGCCGGTTCGATTTCCAGTGGGGGAGACATATTTAGGTAGTAGTTATTAAAAAATAACGTCCGTGGTGGCACTACCGCGTTGACTAAAAGGTGCTGTGAAATGCAAAACTGCATGTTTCAGTGCTTGAACAACGTTGACGGAACAGGGGGAACGTTGGGTTAAACATCTAATAACCCTACATCCACGGTACTTTGGTATTTAGGCATAGGACTTCGTGAGATGTCAAAAAGATAAAAAAAGGCGACGCGCCACTCGGTATAGCAGTTGTAGGATTTGAGTTGGGCATGTCTTAAAAATAAAGGGGTGCTCGCTAATTAATCGTACGCAAAATAATCACAGATTCTTTGTGCCACAATATTAAGATTTAACTAAACATACCTATATCCAAAAATTGATAATAGGGAAGATAAAGGGTGTCCAAGTGAAAAAATATGTTTAATTTTTTACGATTATTTTTGATACGTTTTAAATATTTAAATATTGGTTGGTATCTACGGGTTTTTAGACATGGGCTATTTAGATCTGATATTAATTTTTATATGTAAACTAGAGGGCTCTGGTTAAATTAAATTATTTTTAAAACGTCCAAATTTGTTGTGGTACCCTTTATGTTTCATCTTTTAATTATTAAACTTATCTATAAGTAGGAAAGCCCACGATGCTAAATGGGAATTTAATCAAGCATCATAAAAAGCGTCATAGAGACCTATTGGGTTGCAAAGCATAAATAATAAAAAAAAGTGTTTTATAATGTTTCCTTTTCATCGGTGGGGAAAGTGGCTATAGACCTAAATCTATTAAAAAAACGACTATTATTATTTCGGCTTGCGGAAATCGTTCGGGTCGTATCGAATTATATATTTTTCGTAATTCCTAAATTATTTTTCAAAATAGAATCTTTCCACGCTCGAAAATAAAACTGACGATTTTTTTTAGCTTTTTATTTTCTTTACGTCACTCTAAAATTATCAGATTATTGAAATATACACTTTTTAGCATGTAATTAACTTACCCTATCTTAGTCTGACGCACTTGACAATTTTTAATAGATATATTTTGTTTTTTGATCGGCCCCGTATACGGGGCTTATATTTGGTGGAGGTACTTAAACGGGTACAAGGTATCCTTCGATATATTAATCTGCCGCGCTGTAGTAAATCCCGAAATCCCCTTCTGGGCTCCCCTACTATATATTTTCTACACAAAAAAGGTATACTTCTAAATAACATAAATGCAAATATCTTAAAACGGTTGCTCAGAGCCATTTCCACAAAGTATTCCTTTTCTCTGTTAAAAATATAGGGAAGTGTAATAATTTACTTAGATACTAAATACATAGTAGACCAACAAGTGGAGACAAAATTTGAATAGTGTTACTAGCGCCCTCTTCTTTACACATAAGAAATAATATCAGAACTAAATAGCTTATTGAAAAATACTCTTAATTTAGAGTTTTATTTAAATAAACCAAACGTAACAAAAATTATCAATATAAATTAAAAATATTTGTTTCACTTCGACACCCCGTATTTTCCTTATAACTTTTGAATAAAGAAATGTTTAGTTAAATTTTAATATTTTAAGTCACTAGAACTCTGTGGGTTTTCTGTGTACCATTAGTTAGCGGACACCATGTAATTGGTGTAGTGTCACAACAAAAAATAATGGCTCTGGTATACTTTATTTATGATACAGCATATTTGGGGTACATGCAGATTTGGAAAACCTACAACTTTAAAATAAAATGTTTTTGTCTCGTTACAAAAACAAAAATTTTGGATTTCTTTAGACAATTTGCTTCCTTCTTTACAGAAAAACAATAATTTGGTCTTCAATAAAACTTTTTTTGGACTTTCGTAGTTTACTATTTTTAACTGATACATGATGTTTCGGATGATGTCTACCTCCAACCGTTTTTATTAGTTTCATTTCTGACACACACACACACATCTAAATATTTATTATATTATTTTACATAAAAAGATGGTTTATTTTTCCTTTTTAATTACAAATTTTGTATAAAATCGTTGATATTTCTTGAACTATAAAATTTCACTTAGTGAGTTGTACCTTTGGTCCGACAATATGTACTGGCAGCCGTTGCCAAACTGTAATAAATTGGTTAGGATTTGATAAACAACGCATAGTATATAACTTGTTGTTTTGTAAAAGAGTTTTAGTTATCACTTAAAAATCGTTGAAGATATATCCAAAACGTCGTAAAGCAGTTAAAAATAAGGGAAAATGAAAGTCCAAGAAAGTAATATTATTGAAAACATGACATTGTCTACTAATATCAAACAACTTAACGCCCTACATCTCCATAAACTAAACATGCAAGTCCGCAAATTTTTATAAGTTAATTAACGATTTTTTTATGGTAGATTTACATTTGACATTTATTGCCTGATATTTATGTCAGACAGAAATTCTGGCTAATGTAAACAATAAAAAAATATTAGAGATACATTTTTGACTGTTAACATTAGCCAGAATTTCTGTCTGAAATAAATATAATGTCAGATCTAAACCTACCATTATAAACCTTTGGTCTGTTTGCTTTTATAACTCATGTATAGAATTTTGTAAACAAACAAGAACAAAGTTCTACTACTAAACTTTACCGCTATCTACTTCTTTTTAAAGTAATTATATTTTAACGGTATTACTAAAATTTGTGGTAACTATTTAAAATAGGTTTACAAAGACGACTTTCAAGAAATTCATTGTCTTAGACCCTTTGTAATAGCTTTAGTCAAAAGGGAAGGATTTAAATTAATTTCTTAAGAACGACACCAAGTTAAATTAAAGTTTAATTTAGAGGAGTGAATTCTTTAAGTTTTAGTTTAATAAACTAAAATAGATTTTTGTTGGTCTGGCCCGACAGTTTTGTTTATATTAAGTTAATGTTGGGCAATAAAAAAAAAGGCAAAACTTTTTGTTGGGTTGTGTTTGGAAAGTTTATTTACATATTCATTATTATTTTTAGGAACGGTCCTAAAACTGTCTTTATTTTCCTTTTTGAATATTAATATTTTTTTAACTATATTACGTTTTAGAATTTTAATGGTAACCCCATACCAAAAACTTCGTTAAACACGTAAAAAACATGAAAGCATTTTAAAGATTGCACTGAGATTTGGAATTAAATTATAACATATTTTCCAAAAAAATAAGCTGCTTATAATGATGTCACTGTGTATAATAAAATAATAACTTATACTACTTACAATTTATTTAATTTAACGTGCCTTGACTGCCATGGTCATTGGCAAAACATATAGATATTTTTAATTTTAAAATTATGCTATTTTAATTACACATTATAATTTTTCAAAGCGTACTTTTTGAGAAATCGATTGCTACAGTTCCCGGTGGGACACCCTGTATAGTTAAGTTAAATACAGTGCTAATACCAAGCAATCAAGTAATACAATCCAGTCTTAATTTCCTTTAAGTTAAAAATGTAGTTATTTAGTTGCAAAGTATGTCCAAATAAAGCCATTTTTATAACAATAGGTCCAATTCCAATCTCCATAGGCCTAACTATTAAAAAGTTTAACTAAACTCAAATTTAAAAGATATAACTTGAAAGAAGTGATAACTAAAGAGATAAGAAAAAAAAGGCTTTAAGTTACATAAAAAGTTTTTTATATAAATCATTTTTAACTTAAACCTTCTCAAATTTGTACCTAATACATTTTGGGACAAATTATCAGTGGTAATACTACAAGTCTGTTAAGCATTACACCGGTAATTCTGAAAAATATATGGTTTTTCAAAGCTGCACGAGTTTATTTTCCTCGTTGTTTTAAAGTATTTGCCTGACGCCGGAGAAGATAGTCAATCTTTTAAAACACAAAAAAAAACGATGCAGTTTAAGAAAAAACAGTTTTTTTGGAATTTTCTGTTTATTTTTAACGCACATGTGGTATTTAGTAAAATATTTTAGAAATAAAAAAATATATAAATATCTATTTATAAAAATGAATCATTGTATTTTTGGAACGAAGTTTTCAATTTGGTAATTTATAATTCGTTCCTCAAATAAATAAAATCGGCTGATCTTTTAAAAGAATTGGGTGAAAACTATTGTCAAAACCGCGTTTATTTACAAGGTGTAACTAGTCAGAAAAAAGTATTAAAAATAATTAAAAATTTCGTTCGTTATTCAATATTCCAGATATTTTCCTTACAAGACCTCAATTTGGTATTGGATGGGAGCGCCAAAAATTTGTTTAATGTAACGTATTTAAAACCAAATAATGTTCTTCGCAACAAGAAAGTCATCAAGACCCACCCTTTGCTTATGAGTGACCAGACACTCACTGTTTGCTTATGAGTGACCAGGTTTTGCAGAGCAAGGACACATTAAACCTTGTAGTGACGGCGGCTTTAAAAAGCTTGGACTTTTTTTCGACACATAAACTATATTTTTCTTTTTAATTTATACACTTTGCATGTATTCCAAATTTGACTCTCTTTGAAATATTGTTATTATGTCTGGAGAATGGCTTCCTTCACAACCCTCAGCATTCTTGATTCCATTCATAAAAGAGCTGTTCGTCTTTTTAAAGATTCTTTACTTACTGAAAGACTTTCTTCTCTTGCCCATCGTCGGTTTCCAGAAAATTTATCACTCTTTTATGGATACATTAGCGGTTTCTGCTCCAAGGAATTATCCAGTATAATTCCTCTACTTACAAGTCCCTCCGGGGAAACTCATAGTGCCGCACGTATGCATCCGAGGCCCTCGGAATCTAACAGGCACAGGCCACCGCGCTCACTTCGCACGACTTCGGTAGACGTCCTAACTTTCGATGTATTAGCAAAATATTAGTATAGTACGTTCTTGAGATTTTCTTGTGTTAGAACCAAAGTTAGAACTGTTTTTAAAGTTATATTTAAAAATTATTATAAATAAAAAGCCTGTTTATGTGCTTTAATAATATATATTAAAAAAATTGAAACGTGTCCAGAAATAAATAAATAGTCACCTTTAAAAATAATAATTTGTAATCATGTAACAAGAAATAAGGAACAGTATTTTTTATAACATAAATGAAAATAAACTATCACAAAACTCTTTGATAACTGGGTTGCTCAGATTTTTAAAATAATTGTTTAATAGGGATTGGCAAGGTATAAAACGCAATTTTTTAATAAATCTTTTTGTTGTCGCAATTGTTAAAATAATTGTTTAATAGAAATTGGCAAGGTATAAAACGCAAATTTTGAATAAATCCTTTGTTGTTCTCCCAATTGTCTGTAACAATTTAATTAATAAAATAAACACATTTTATCTATAGCAGCTTCAAAAATGCTTGGATTTTTCTTTCGAGCCAAAAATAATTTTTTCCTTTCCCAGGGTGTTAAAGTTTAAAAAATACTGACAAAATTCGAAAACACCTATTTTGGTAAAAATTGTTAGATAGATATAAATTCTATTCAGGTAACGGTTTATTTTTGTTCTTGCATAATTGCTAAAATTATAAAACCTAATTTTTTAAAAAAAGTTTCCATCCTTTATAATTTATTTAAATATTTTTTCTTCTAAACCAAACAAGATACGAAAAAATAATTAGGTGTTATTAAAGCTATATTAAAGAAAGCACAAATATTTTACACACATTTACACATTCCACTAACTGTGTGGTACCGTAGCGTTTTTTTTTGTTAGAAATATTCCTTCAGTTGCTGCTCGAGACGCCACTGATGGACTTATTAAATGTTCTTTACTTAGCGATAAATTATCCCCTTAATGTTCTAAATAACATTGCCAAATTTAAACAAAATTGGATAAGGGATATTTAAGATATTAAAAAAAAATGTTTTTTTTAACAAGATTAACACCCTGTATTTTAAGAAAAAAATTTTTTTGTATGTTTAAAAGAACTTTTTTAAAATATTTTTAACAGTAAAATCTGGCCTAACTTTTTTTAACAACATTCCGTAACACAATGTATACTTCTTCCGTATAGTTGGATTTGCATTCCGGCGCACAACAACGATTTAGCATTTTCAAAAGAAAACCAAAACTTTATCATTATACAACCTACCTAACATACAAACACATTTAATATAATAATTTATTTATTAAGTATATAAAAAAACAACTTATTTAATATAAACAAATGAAAGTTAACATAGAAAAAAACAAAATTTTTGCGTGATGTAGCTGCGAATAGAGTCCGCGAAAGTCGGCAAGCAATGGACGTGCAGGATGACGTCACAGCGAGAACGGCTCGCAACGCGGGGCCTGATAGATACAGAGGGCCAGGATGCACTTGTTTTTTATCTTTGGACAATCCACGAAGTCAGAAAGTCTAAATACTAACGTACCGTGGGTGTCTTAAGCAGGGTAAGAGGAAGTTTGTTAACACGGGTCTTAAAAACTTGAAGATTTGGGGGAAGGAAAGACCTCTGCTGGCAGTAGGTTCCACAGTCTAGAAACTCTAGGGATAAAAGAACGAACGAAATGGAAAGTTCGGGGCATGTCCAATTGGACCGTATAGGGATGCATACGTGCGGCACCACGAGTTTCTCTGTTGGGAGCTGTAAGAGGACTGGATAATTCGTCGGAGCAGAAGCCGTAAAAGTATCTATAGAAGAGCGATAGATCTCCCACAGCTCGACGATGGGCAAGAGAAGGAAGTTAGGATCGTTAATAAGACGAACAGCCCTTCTTTGAATGGCATCAAGAATGCTGAGGGTTGTAGGGGATGCCATTCCCCAGACATGAGAACAATATTCCAGAGAGGATATAAATTGGAAGGGGAAAAATACTTTTGGCTCGGAAAAGAAATCCAAGCTTTTTGACGCCGCGGTGGCTATAGATACAATGTGTTTATGCCAGTAAAGGTTATTTTCAAATGTGACCCCCACAAGGGTAAATGTGTCCCCGCTTTGCAAAACCTGGTCACTCATAAGCAAAGGGTGAGTGTTTGATGATTTTTTTCGCGACAAGGAACATGATTGTGTTTTTGGATGCATTAAACTGAACGAGATTTTTGGCGGCCCAATCCAATATCAAATTGATATCCTGTGAAAGAGATATCTGCATCGCCCTGCATTTGCCTTCCAAGTCGGGTTGAGAGATTGGCTTGGGAACCTGAAAAGTGGAGTGAAGGCAGCATCCTATACGGTCCAAATGGACAGGCCACGATCTTTTTACTTTGTGTGCTCTTTTATCCCCAGAGTTTCTGGATTGTGGAACCTGCTGCCAGCGGAGGTCTTTCTTCTTCTTTAAATATTTTAGTTTTTAAGGTCGTATTTCACCTCGCTTAAGACATCCAAGGCTTTTAGCCTTCGTGGATTGTCTGAAGATAAAAAAGAAGATAAAAGTTTGCCCTAATTTGACAAATTCTTCGCAGGTTATCGTCTTAAAAGATTTTTACTTAATTACCTTAAAGCACGTAGGTGTCGTGGCAACGTGCCGAAGTGCAAGTATCTGATTGATTAAAACAAACAGGCGCTAAATTTTCAGCAAAGTTACCCTAATAAATTATTTACGCCTAATGAAGTGACTAGAAAAGGGAAGAATTAAACTAATTGATAAATGATGATAGGAAATATAAAATTTATTGTAAGGACCATTAATTCTTTGAAATATTGAGTTTAAGTTACCATTAACATTCGACAAACGGAAGGGGAAAACAATAATTAATTTAACGGGTGTAGAAAAGAAAAGTAAATAAATAAAGATAATATTTATTAGGTACTGACATAACCTGCACCTCCTCTGAAAAATAAATAAAAAAATGGAAAATTTAAATTTAAATTAAAAAAAGGCTTTGTTTCTAAGGAGAATATGCATTAGCCTTAAGTAAATAAAGGTTTATCCAACCAAAAGGCACGATGTTAATTAAAAATTAAGCAAAAAGTTTTTAGATTTTTTTTTAAATTATTTTTTATTATGTATCTATGACAATTATCTGTAAAAAAGATATTGGGCAAATGCTCGTCACGGCTTCGGTGGCAAACCTATCTGACGGTCAATATTTTTAATGATTCTAAGACAAAATTAGGTTTTATTGTTGTTTATGTGCCGAAATATTTTATTTTTCGTGAATTCATTAACAAACAGAATTGCCTTATTTGGGCAAATTTAGGTCCAAGGGTAATTTTTAAATCCTTTTAACATTCTATTCATCTATATCAATAATGTGTACTGTCCATATTTCCCATGACTCTCAAACATAATTAAGTTTCAATGTGCCAAATTATCTTATTCTTTTTAGGGGGAAAATTAGAGTTCAAGGGTGCCGGCGTATATCTACAAAAATAGGGTGAGCCAAGAAGTTACGTGATCCTTGTGGCAGATTTTGAGAATATAGATCCCGATGATATGGGGTTTCAACAGGATGGTACCACTTTAATTATTAACAAACAGAATTGCCGCATTTGAGGGGGAAAATAAGTAAATGCAGATGCACCCACAAACATTGACTGCTTGGTGCGGTTAATGGGCTGCCGGCGTACATCTACAAAAATAGGGTAAGTCAAGAAGTTACCGTGATTCTTGTGGCCAGAAATTGAGAATATGGATCTGGACGATATCGGGTTTCAACAGAATGGTACCACTTGCCACACAGACAATTTGTAAAAAGTTATTCTTTTACTCGAGAATTTCAATAGCCGGGTGGAGGGCACCACTCAATGACCTTTTATCCTGCACCCCCTGTAGTCTTTTGCTTATGTTTATGATGTCATAACTTTTCTTTTCCTTGGTATATTATAGCTCTATTAAAAAATATCCCATATTTTTGCCCAAAGAGTGTTTACCTGATAAATATCACTAAGACCAACCATTTTAAAGATATTTAATATTAAACATATTATTTCACACCTCATTACACTCTGACAGTCTTTAAAAGGTCTGTCTAAATAGACAGACTAATTATTTAGGTCAAAATACAACAATGCAATTTACCTTAGTCGAAAAGTTGATCGTTATAAAGGGTTTTTAGGTTTTTTGGCATCTATTTTAGGTTTGTATTTAAACACCCTGTGTTTTGCAAAGAATCACATTTTCAACTAAGGTAAATTGCATTACATCGTATTTTCGCGCAAGGAATTTGCCACATTACTTTGTTCATATCTTAAAAAAAAACGGGTGGCCTAAATAAAGCGTAAAGGAATAGAAAAGATTTTTTTGTGTGGAATAAAACGGTTAAACTGGAATATCTTAAAATTATTTGTTCATAGCGATATTTACTAAGTTTTTTTAATAAACTATAATTTTTTAACAATACCTAAATTTATGAAAAAGTTTATTATAATAACAAAGATATTTAAAAATAAGTGAAATAAAATAAAAACATTTTAAAACCCAAGATGAAATAAATATAGAGCATAAACATGTGACAAGTAAAGTCTCATAAATTGTAATATACAGGCATTTACTAAAATGAGTTTAAATCGGCTTGGCAACAAATATAGGACGTGTTATACGTATATTACAAATTAAAAAAAAACATAATATATGGTTTGTGCTTTTTCGCATTTAATTGATCCTAATATGAATTTAGTATACCAGAAAGCTCTGTTATTTATTTAGATATGCAAAAATTTTGCCTTTTATCCGGGTAATAAACTAAAACTTTGGAATAACCTTTAAAGGCAAAAAATAGAAACCATAATTTTGATTTTGTTCGGTTGTTATTTTATGTTTTTATTATAAACACATTTTTTAGCTACACAGTGTAAAATGTAAGGTAAATGTACAATTTTTTAATATATTTTTTAAATTTTATAGTAAACCAGTAAGTAAAATGCAATATTACTGCCTATGTTGTATTTTTTCTTGTCAGTTTTGGTTAGTTATCCTTATTATTATTTTACCTACTTTATAAATACCTATAGGTATGGTAGTCTCACAGTCCCGCAACATAATGCAATTTTTTGTGATAAAGCGCTATCGGCATATTGTCTTTGGGTGTCCAGATTTCACCGGTAAGTGCCGTCGACTTGATTTAACACACGCATTCAAAAAAATAAATAAGTAACACACGCCGCTTAAATAAATCCATATTATTTTCTTTATGGTGCAGAAAATATATCTTTTTTTTCAGCGGGGACGAGATGCAAGGGACATCTTTGGTTGGATATTCTCGGGCGTTTTTTTTAAGTTCATTTTACAAGTATTTTTACATTTACCTTAAATAAAAAAGCACCCTACTACCACAATACAGGAAATAAAATGTTATATTTAACACAAGCAAAAGAAAGTCAAAAAACAGCCATTTAATAAAAAATTATAAAAGATATGCTTCTTACAAATGTGCGGTCTTTGTATGGCCTCTATTTACCAACATAACAAATGCGTGTGATAAAATATGACACTTTACGCATTTCTCTCGCAACATAAAATTAACAATATTTTAGAGCAAGATTCTGTGCTTGTGCTTAATGTTCTCTGATGTAAGTTTCCTTACGCTTTTTATCGCGTATTTTATAAGTTATGTTTTTGTCCTGGTTTCTTATGCTATAGATATATTTACATAGTCAATAAGATATCTTCAAAAAAGGTATTTTTAATATACAGACTGTTTACGTATCGAGTCTACTAGTAAACAAATGGATAAAAAATATAATTTTTGATTTGTTTTGCTAGCACAAAAAAGATTCACAAAAAGAAAATGTTAATTTTGTTTACACGGCGTGCAAAAACTAGAAGAAAAATTATTTATCACCAAAAGTAAACTACTTTTATAATTATAGTTATTTATTAGATAAGTGAGTTATATTACATATAAGTCACGCAAGAAAAGTTTAACTCTCGAGCCCGAAGGGCGAGAGAGGTAATTTTCTTAAGTGACTTATATGTAATAACTCACGTGTCTAATACAAAATTTTATCCAACACTTTCGTATAAATCGTTTTTAATATCGAAAATAATTTGAAAACGTCATCCATTATTTGTTACTTGTCATTGTCAACACCAGCAACAAAATTTTGTATTTTTGGAAAGCAAGCTTGTTTGGTTGTAATGCATTTTGTTGGTAACTACGGGTTTGTTTAGTAAACAACTTTGTAGACAAACATAAAAATGCTTTGCAAAATGGAAAATTGTGAAGTTCCTGTGGAAATTTAGGAAGAACCTGCGGTAGCGACATGCAGTTTAATTCCAGAGAAGTCAAAACTAACGTACAATAAAGAATTTGAAGATTTTAAAGCATGGAGGAAAAGGCGAGGAGTTGGTACTATAAATGAAGATGTTATTATGGCTTACTTTCTGTTTTTATCGAAAAAGTTACTCCCTCATCAATGTGGACCAAGTATTCAATGATAAAAACGACCTTAAAAGTATATAAGAACGTGGATATAGGGAGGTATGGAAAAGTTGTCGCTTATTTGAAGAGCAATTCAAAAAATTTCAAACCGAAAAAGGCAAAAATTCTGGAGAGGCAATACATCGAAAAATTTTTGGCTGAGGCACCTGACGACGAGCACTTAATGTCAAAAGTATGAATTTACTTTAGTTTCTGGTATTAAATATTTATCTGTTCGGATTTTTATAGGTTGCATTGATATTGGGAATCGCTGGTGCATGCCGTTGTGACGAACTAACTCGCTTAAGTATTGAAGATATAGTAGATAAAGGCCAGTACATATATGTTTCTATACCTGATACCAAGACGAACAAATCGAGAAGCTTTACAATTTTAAGGATAAGGATTTTTGGTAAATGTGCTTGAATTATTTAGAAAATATGTGTCCCTAGGGCCAGAGAACACGCCTCACACAAGATTTTTTGTCAACTTTCAAAAAGGCAAATGCACTAGGCAATGCGTGGGAATAAATAAAATTTCGAAAATTCCGAGAGTAGCATGCGGCGTTCTTCAGCGACACTTCTAGTCAACGCTGGGGCCGATATCACCAACCTTAAACGCCATGGCGGGTGGAAGTCTTCTACCGTGGCAGAAGGATATTTAGAAGATTGCATCTCTAACAAGTTTGAGATTGCAAGACGAATACAGGGTGAAGAGCGCACCAAGGCAAGTACTAGTCCTGAAAGACTTCCTGAAGAACACTCCGCACAATGTAACGTTGTCCAAGATAAATCTAATATAACAATTACTGTTAATATAAACACGAATAAATTGTAGTATAATATATTAGTTGTTTTATGTTATTTTTTTAATTGTGAAATGTTGGAAGTAATAAAGAATTAGTATAAGTCACTAGTGAGCTAAAGTCTATAATTCACTAGTGAGCTAAAGGGTACTTTAGCTCACTAGTGACTTATAGTACACTTTATATCCTCAAAATCTGATCAATTATGTAGATATTATATGTAAGTGTTGGATAAAGTTTTAAAAATAATAATACAAAATTTTATTGAAGTCCATAGTTTGACGAAAACCCCTTGATCACATTGATATGCAGCTAAAAAATTGTATTGAATTTGAGAGAAAGTTTAAAAAGCAAATTTTAATAGGTATTTAGGCTATTTTATTATAAAAATTTAAAATAATATTTTTTTTATGAGACCAAAGTTAGTATTATAATTTATTATTATATTAATTATTGTCACTGAGTCCAAAACACAATACCTAGTGTTTTACAAAAATCGTCATGTGCCACATTTCCCTCTGGAAATGAGGGGCACCGAAATAGAGAGGGTTACACATTGTCGTTTTCTAGGTTCAAATGTGGATAGTGAGCTCTCTGGGTCAAATCATATTTATTATGTCGCGGGAAAACTCAACTCGGCCTACTTTGCTATAATAAACCTTAAAAACATCCTCTCAAGTAAACAGCTTTTAAATGTGTATTATGCACTTGTCTACAGTCATTTAAAATACATGGTCCTTTACTGGGGTCAGGCTACAGAGGTAACACGTTTATTTATTCTACAAAAAAAATAATAGGAAAAATTTTCTCAATTGGCCCTTTAGACTCGTGCAGTTTTGATCAGTAAGAGAGTTTTAACTTTACCTTCCATTTTGTTTATGGAAGCACCAATATTTGTTAAGTGATACAGAGATAGGTTTCAACGGTTCATGCTTATGATACAAGAAATAATAAAGACATATTAATTAGTAACTATAAACTGCCAGCTTATCGTAAAAGTCCTTTTTGTTTTTGTAGCAATGTGTATAATAAGCTACCTGAACATATAAGAAAAATAAACTCTTCTAAGAAATTTAAAAAATCTTTGCTGTGCTACCATTTTGATAAATGTTTTATAGTATAAATGACTTTTAAAAATGATCTGTTTTGGTCCTATTTTATCTATATTTTACTATTGTAACAATGTGTCATGTAGTCCTATTTTATCTATACTTTTTATTGTAACAATGTGTTTTTTTGTGGGTTAGTATGTTTGTTTATATTAGTTATGATTTTTTACACCTATTTTTGTACCATTATATTCCATTTTATAATCTAAATTTAAATATTTGACGATGTTAATACTTTTTAAGTCTTATAATGGAGATTATTAAATAAATAAAGGCGCGTCCAGACTTGCAACAGTTCGCCAAACACCTGACCAAAGTAGCCAACCTATTTGCGCGCTCCTTTCAACGCCAAAAACCGACAAGCTCTAAATCATCAGGGAATCATTCGCCAAGACCTTGAAACGACGTGAATTCCGTCCACGTCCGCGCTATGTGGCTTTGTATGCGGCGTGGAGAGGCACGGCAAATTGTTGCAAGTCTGGATGCGGCTTTACACATATCCTGGAACACACTGTATATGACAATTAAATATGAAACTAAAGCAATTTTTATTTGCTACCAACTTTAACTGAAAACTACTTCTACAATACTTTTTTACCACTGAAGTATGGGATCGACTTAAAAAAGTAAAAGAAAATAAATTATTTACAAACTACAAATTTACCTATAGATACTTACCTTCATACCTTGCAACAAGTTGTTGAACTGAACAATTTTCATCCTTAACATTATCTCTAGGCTTATTAACAGCCAAGTCATTACCAGCCATCATAGCTTCAATATATTCGGCATCATTTTTAATTTTCCGACAATACTCTGATCCGTCTTCTAAAACATATCCTGTCTCTTCTAGAATGTCTTCTAGAAAATATTGTTCAACCGGAAAAGTTCGTCCTGGAATATTTATAACGGGTATTTCCCCGAAATATGACGAAAACAGACTTTAAGGTAGCACTCATCAAAATTACCTTTAGGTCTGGACGGAGTGGAAGAAGTTCTTTAAGAATTACAAGAAGAAAATCACTGAAATTGATAAAAATACCCCTGGAAAATAAATGAAGTCATTTAAAATGCTCTTTAAAGTAAATATTTTTTAAAAATTTTGTCTAAAAATAAAAAAATTAAGAAAGTTTACTCCGGGAGAAAAAGTATTTTTTAAAGTTTTTGAGCACCCTGTAAACAAAATCAATATTTAATTCTTTTAAATGGTAATAAAATAACTTTTAAAGTACGATTCCTAGCCCAGTGACAGACTGCTAAGCGCCGACGCAAGCGCCAGAGCCATTCGCATTAAGGTACGGTTTCGAGAATCGCGGCAGGCAGCAAACCGCCGACGCAAACGCCAGAGCCATTCATATTACTGGCAACGCTACTCGTTATTTTTATTACCAACATATTTTCATTTATTTAACGAAACATTTTTTAAAACACGTCCAAGAAAATAATGCCAAAAAATAAATTTACATACAGCTTTTAATAATTGGTTATGACTTTTGGATAACCTTTAATGTCAACACGAAAAAAAAATGGTTTGCACATCGGTGACTTAGTGGTTATTTTAGTCCCTGAAGGACTTAGGTAAAAGAGTATTTTAAATACCTTGGCAATCAAATATTTTACACACTTTTCAAAAATAGTTTTAAGTGTATATGATATGCCTTTACGACTTCCGATTTCACCGGTTATGACTGGAACTTTTGACTTTTTATGGGATACCCTGTATATTTTTTGTTTTTGGATATTTCGGAATCTTTTTAGTAGAAATACATTTTTTTTAAAACAAATTTTGGTCAAATTTAATAATTAAATTTATTTTTTATTTTTCATCTAGAGTGCCATGATGATTTTAAATTCAATCCTCATACTGTACCTACTTTCAGAAAAATACAAAATAGATTTTATCTTTTTAAACTTTTTAGTAACCCGACACCCACGGTACTCTGGTATTTAGGCATATACCTTCGTGGGATTTCAAAAAAAATAAAAAAATTAAAAAACCAACTATATATTATATATTACCATTTTTTTTAAAAACCAAAATAGGTATATCACTTTTATAATGTTTCACAATGTAAAACACTACGACACTTTATTTCATTTTATTTTATAATACAACATTTATTATGTATGTAAATGATCTAGATAAAAAATAAAAATTAAATTAAAAAATAAAATTTGTTTAAAAATATTGTATTTCGACTAAAAATGATCTGCAGAACTCGAAAAACAAAAAATATACAGGGTGTCCAATTTTAAAATCAAAAGTTTTAGTCATGTGAAACCGGAAGTCGTAAAAGCCTATCATAAACACCTAAAAATAACTTTCCGCTGGTCTAACAACCTACCAAGTTTCGTCAGTATCGATAAAGAAAAAATCGTAAAGAGTAAGGTAAGTCAAAATAATATGGCATAATATTTATAACTACACTACTTTGTTTAAGAAAGCGGAAACTTAGTTGACACAAATAATAAAAAATAAGGTCACACGACGAATACATCTGCCAAATGCAAAGTTTAAATTTTTATTAACTTTATTTGTTGTCTCTTGTAAAGTATGAGCATTTTTTACCAGAATATTAAATTATGTTACCTTTACCTTATGACCCAGGAAAACATACATCTGGTTTCCTTATTCTAAATCAGGATTTATCTTCTAGATTAGAGTCAGGATATTAGGATGTTTAATCAAGATTAAGCCTCTGAATAAAGGAAATTGGATGTTAATACGTCCTCATAAATATGGTCAAGATTAAGATTTGCCTAATGAAGAAGTAAATATTTATTACTTAGATTAAATCCTTATTGTTAGTCATGCTAAAGAGATTATTAAAGTTAATAAAAATATAGGGTATTTTATTAGGGGTAAATAGGAAGCATACCTTAAAAACTAATAGTCATAGTACATTAGACAAAAAATCGTGTTAAGGAAATCGACTATAAGAAACCGCTACAAATTATATATAATATAAAGTTTCGAACTATACCGCTAGGAATCGTACCTGACATCTATAGTTGTGTATAAAATATATTTTTCTTGGAAATCACTCAAAATGGGTTAGCAAAAAAATATATTGCAAAGGTATTGGTATTAGAATTCTGCTTTTTTTTAATAATCACTTTTTCTTGTGAGGCATAAAATTAGGGCTGTAGAGACGGGTTAACTTTTACTAGGTAAAAGGCTCATAATTTTAAATTTTAGTTAAAATTTAACAAACTTGGTTTTGTTTTATAAAGAAATTTGATGAATTGTATATCATAAAAGGTGCATTTATTTTTAATAAATTTTATGTTCTTTTTAAAAAGCATATATGCTTTTAAATACTTATAATAAATTAATTTAAAGCAAAATTCTAAAACAATTTTTAGTTCTATTGGTTAGCTAATAAATAGTTTGAATTTCATAATGTAAATAGCATTTATCGGAAAAATGAAAACCTTTTATAAAAACTTATTTGCTTACCTTTAATAATTAAAAAATTTAAATTTTTTAAAAAATCACAATTTTAAAATATAAATATTTTTTAAAACGTATCAGCAGAAAATTACGTTGTAAAATTCCGCTTATCTCTTTAACTAGTTATACACTTATCAAAGTTCTTGTTATTTAATCACATATTTGGTACAATTTATTTGACTGAGATTGAGGTTAAAATAAACAAATTATTTAATAAATTTCTTTACAGCAACTGTCAGGGTTGCCAATTGCCAATTAATTTCTTCTTAATACAACTTTTAGGTCTGGTTTTTAAAAATAAGGATAGGAAAAATCGTTGATAAAAAACAAAAGTTGCTGCAGCACAGATTGCTGCTACAGATGTAGTTGATGCGACCATGAGTGATCCAAACTGATTCAGAACGATTTAAGCAGTATATTTTTACCATTCATAAATCAGACGATAGTTTATTTTAACCAATGGTAATTTTTAATCCATTAGGCTGGTAGTATAAACTCAAATATTTAAATAAAAATAGGACGTGTTCTAATCCTTCAAAAAAATTGACAAGGCGACCTGGCGTTTCTTTAATTTCCAACTTTTTACACTAGCAAATTTGTTCAAGGTAAACTTGGTCCAACTTAGTCGAAAACAAGTTTTAACTATCAAATGTTTTTATAAGTCTTTATTTTTTATGTAAAAGTAAGTTAGATAAGGATTTTAAATTAATAAACGTATTATGGATAAAAATAAGCTACCCAAGTGCAGGTGGTTTTTGCTGCAAAAACAAGTTAACATATGGTGGTTATATTCAACTTTCTTTAGAAAACATTTATCTAATTTTTGTCTCTTATATATTTTAAAATCCTTAAGTGGGCGCGTGCCTTTTTATTACGTAAGTAGGTGTGTGAGTGTCAAATATAATTACTTTTCCTTTAAAAATTTAAACTGCTAAATTATATTTTTAGTTTTAAGCATTTTTCTTTAATGTACAAATAAATAAATAAAAACTCGTATTAAAACATTTAAATTTGCATATAACTGAAGGCACTGTCATAATTTTTTTATAGCTGATTATTGGGCGGTAATGCGAGAGAGGCAAAAACTGAATTTTATTATTTATAAGTACAATTTATACTTTGCCTAAATTAACATAAAATAATATGAATAAATTATTAGAGTCCAAAAATGGGTTTCGCAGTTTGACTCTTATTATTAAAATAATAAAAAAATTATATTCTTTTTATTACATTTCTAACAGAATTTTCACATTTTGCCTGAAAACATAAAAATAACAAAAAAAAAAAAACATTAAAAAAACGTAATTCTCTTTAAAATAATACCTAAAATATTTTTAATACCAAATGAAGTGGAAGTTTATTCTGAATCTGTTCTCTCTTGTTGTCTTGGAGCTAGACACTGCTTGCAAATTATTTTTATATGATGTTTGCATATTGGCTTTTTATACTTTACACAAAATTATATTTTTGTCGGGGATAAATAGTACATCTATTCCAAGTCTCTTAACTGCCCACAACTCGATATACATGTATATTCCACGAAACTGTAACCAAAGAATACTAATCCATAGAACATCACAAGCGAGATTTCAGTGTACCCTGAAATTTTAGTACCTACCCTGACCACCAGATAGCGAAAGTTGGCACCGGACTAATCAGAAAATTGGACGATGCCCATGTCGAGTTTCTATTGGTCGATTGGACTACTTTCGCAATCTGGTGGTTAGGGTAGGTACTAAAATTTTAGGGTACGCTGAAATCTCGCTTGTGATGTTCTATGGACTGTAACATTATGAGGCGTGTGCAGAAAACGTATTTTTTTTAACTACATTGTGTTGTTTTTTTTATTTTTTTGTTATTAGCATATACTTACAAGGTTTTAAAAAGGTATCTAGTGTTTTATTTATTTTATTTGTCTATCTCCCATCTAATAAGGAAGATACAAGGTGTTAAATCTAGGGGTTTGTAGTATTTAGAATTAATATAATTTTTTAGTATGTTTTTTTTATTATTTAAATGTTTAGGGCCCCATTAACTATAAAGTGTTATTGAAGGACTTTATTAGTATAAGCAATTCTTAAATAATTTTATTTATACATAAATAATTAAGTTTATCTTAGTACAAAATTTTGTACTGAGATAAATTCGTAATGTTAGCATTTTTTCTCAAAGCTTGAGCATGGTTTAGATTTTATTTGTTTTGCAGCTGTAATGGGTCTAGACATTTTTTCCGTCCTTTCGGGTCATTCCACCTACGTCCGACCACCGCCTCCCTTATGTGATGAGCTGCAGCCTATAGGCTTATTGTGCCTTGACCTCACTCTTTTTCTTTACACGCCATTTATTTCCATAACTTAAATGGTTGCTGCTCAGTCCGTCCTCTGAACCCCGAGCAGAACACCGTGTGTTGTCGCCCAAGCTGGCGAACACCCGGTCACCCATCCAAGTTATGGCCGCGCTCCGGTGATCGACGCTGTCGACCCCACCGGAGCAGCAACGAGCGTGGCTTGGGGTCCTGATATTGACCTAGCTTCTTAAGAAGGTATTCATAACCAAATTTTGAATCTAATAGATATTCGTAGTCTTGTAAGAATAACTTGGTCTTTTGGCTTAGGTTGTTGTTGTTCCAGGGTTTTGAGAAAAGGCTTAATTCTATTTAACTTAGTATGTTGATTTAACCAAAGACTTCATCATCGTCATTTTCATAAGTAAGAACTGCTATTTTACCAAATCCTCAGTTCCAATTGAAAGGAAATCGAGAAAATATCTGAAATAATGCTTTGCCAAAATGAACACGATAACGCGCGCGAATGTAATACTCAAGCGGTATCTTTAGACGCTCATCGCTTGAGCGGTGCCAACATAAACTCAACCTTACACAATATTTTATTTATTATTATTTATTTAAAAATTTAGTTTTACCCATATTTTTTAACCTGATTTAATTATAAAATAAATACAAATAGTTTACTCAGAAAATTCCATTACCTTATTGCTTTTTTTTCCACTTTGTTGATAAGAATCCATTAAACCTGGGTACCAATAAAAACCACTATAATAATAACATTAGAAAAGGTAAAATCCTTTGTAAATTGGAGTATTTCTTAGAATCGGGCAGATAAATATTTAATTTAGGAGGTCCCTAATATTGGGTTAGGATAAAAATTATGTTATCGGCACAAGAAGTCAGTTTTTTTTTATTACCAATCATGACATATTGTGGTACTAACTATTGGTGAATTTTACTATATTTACCCGTATACTAATTACTTTTTTGTTTTATTTCCAGGAAAACTAAAAATTTAAGCTTCTAGCTTCTTAAATTAAAATAAATACCTAATAGTTTAAAAAAGATATACAAAGTGCTTCCTAACTACGGTACCAAACTCAAGGAGGTGATTTATTTTGTCTTTTTATAAAAAAATCCTATAAATACATGTACGGACTTGCTTCATTTCTAAAATACAGGGCTTTAAAGTTCAATTCGCTATTTTTTAAATATCTTAACAACCCTTTGACCAATTTAAATAAAATTTGGTACACTTATTTAATGCAATAAGGCGCTTATAAATCTTCACCTAAATTAGGATTTTTGGTCCAGTGGCGTCTCAGTGGGCACCACAGCCAATAGTATTGAGAAAAAAAGTACGCCACTGAGTTTTTACAAAGTTTTTATATTTATTTTATTTATTTATTTATTTCTTTTTTTTTTTGATTTAGCAATTTAAAATGCAAGTTTTTAATCTTATAAATTTTATTTGTATTTAGATTTGTTTTGGAAAAAAATAAGGAATAAATAATTAATTGCCTTAAAATAAATAATTAGTAGTGTATTTGATCAAAAATCGTCATTTTCCTTATTTATTAAGGTCAAGATTGTTTATTTTCCTAACTTGGATTTTATTGTATGCTGTTTATAAATCTTTTTAGTATCACCAAAGGAAACACATGGAACTTAAAACTTGCATTTTTATTTGCTTAATAATAAGTCAGTAACGTACTTCTTCTTCTTAATAATATTGGCTGTGGTGCCCACTGAGACGCCACTGGACCCAATAATCTAAATCTGGGTAAAGCTAAATCTATAAGCACCTCATTACATTAAATAGGTATACCAAATGTCATCCAAATCGATTTAAGCGTTTTTAGGATAATTGACACTTTGACGGCCACGCCAAATTTTATTAACGGGTTTTCCACGCCACACAGAAATGTACTGATATTCATTTTCCTAGTAAAATAACAATTTTAACGTAAAAAATCTAACTTCAAATAAAAAGTCCGTGCTAAGAAAAGTTTTACATTACCTCCCGATACGCGAGGGTGAATTCCATTTAAAATGCATTAAAAGTGCGCTTCTTTTGTACGCGCGAAGCAAAATATATAAACTTGACTATGTATACCAGAATATACACATACCACTTTTGACCCACCGCGTAGTACATGCAAATGTACACATGGCAGTCAAAGTGTTAAAAAATACCGACTTTTTTAAAAACCTAAACGACCCGTAATTTTAAAAATGAAGCATGACCGGACATATGTTCATAGGAACTTTTTCATGAAAAGACATAGAAACCTACCCCCTTAAGTTTTGTAACATAGTTAGCAAACACCCTGTATAACCTACAAGTTTTGAGCAGAAATACCATTTTTGGCCAAACATCGTAGATTTTAAGTTTTGGACCGTACAGAACTTCTTAAAAAAATAATATTAAAAAATAAATAAATAAATAAATAATAAATAGTTTTTATATAACGCCAACTTACATGGACACACTGTATATTGTTGTGGCAAAATTTATTTATTCCAAATAATTAATTATATTTGCCAACATAAAAAACCGCTTAGTTCAAGGTTCATGCATCAAAATGCATGCAGTCACAAGTATAAAAAAATAAATTTAAAAGAAAAAAAAGTTAGGATACCTGTTTAACAATAGGGAACTTTTATGTTCCTTAATGTTCCTTTGTGTTCCTAAATTGCAAAACAAATGTCAAAAAGTTTCAACTTTTTGTCTCCACTAAAGCAACCAAAATCAGAAACATTTTTAGTTTTGTTTATCGTTTTTTACGTTTACACATTGTCAACTTTGAGAACTGAATGTTTTCACCAAAGCAACAACTAAATTTGTTTCCATTTGTTTCTACCTTTTCTTTGATCATACCGACTTGAACACGAAACATATGGAAACATTTTTATTTTGTTGCTACAACAATGACCAACTTATAGGAATATTAGGGA